>JAJIZL010068829.1:0-19429 GCA_023969395.1 Amblyomma maculatum
GAAGCATCGCATGGCTGGTCCCCAGACTACCGCACCTAACAACAAAGCCTTGCCTTTCCTCCAGCCCAGCCCCGACCACAAGACACGACGGAGGAGACTGACGCTAAGCGCCACCCACACGACCATAAGACACAGCAAGAGCTGGTGACCTCGTTACCTCACAAACCCAATTTGCCGACCTGAGACCCCGAAGACCCAAAACACCACCAGACATGAACCCATGACACCTGCATATGCCATGCAGTGCGTGCCTGGGCCTCGCCCATCTGATCTTGGAGACCAGTGGGTCGAAAGTACCTTGGACAGGTTTCATGCGAGGATTATCGTGGCGGCAAACAGTTGTGTTCTTTCTTTTTTTCTTCTTCTTCAGCCGTCCAGGCACGCCCATCGTCATGTCATGGAATCCAACATCGACAAAAGTCCTCGTCCACGATCGAGACGATCGCTCGATGGCCCCGGGTAATGTTATGAACCAGGAAGGAGGAAGAAGCGCGCAGGAGCACTCGCGCTTGGCACACAACATTTCATTATACGTAATCTCACTGTCATCGAACATAATTTTTCAGTTCTCTTTCTCCTGTGTTCACCGGCTGGGCGCCACATAACAATATAACAAAATTTATACCGTGTAGTTCAATAATCATTGAAAATAATGGAATAAAACAAAAATCAGAAAAATTACTGCTAAAATGGCAATAATTGGGCTTAGTTGGTTATTCATAGCGGTTAACAGGGCTAACACCTAGAACGATAATAAAAAAAACAACGCCATGAAGCGCAAACTACCAGCTGGTTTTAATGGAAGAAACGAAAAGGAAGGGCTGTGCATTTTCTTTTCCTTCTTCCTGCAGTCGCAACCTCGTTTCGAGCAATGCTTTGCGTCTAATGACATTGTACGTGGCTGTCATTGACATTGTTTATCGCTGGCAGTTGCCCTTCTCCACTCCAAGGAAAAAAAACGCAATTAAGCGCCGTCTGACGAGCTAAGAACTATGTTCTTGAAAATTAAACGTTGTTGTTGTTGTGTCTGTAGAAAGAAGACAGAAGAAAAAATAGAGAAGAAAAAAAGAAGAGGAAGGAAAAACGGGCGCCGCAACAGCCGTCGTCCACCACCGAAGCCGTGGCGGGTGCAATGACGGCCTACAACAGATAACTTCGGTGGCAAGCTAGTCCCCGCCACAAGAGGCGGTGACTTACCTGTCCCAGCTCCATCAGCGGAGACCTACCAATTCTTCATAAAATTAAACACTTACAGAATTTCGGCTCACATTCAGAGGCATTCGTCTCGGGATTAGTCACAATTATTTCTCTTTAATGTAGGTTTCTATATAACCGCGCTTATGACAGTTGCCGTTTAGTACCGTAAGAGCTCTCGTCACGGTTTGCAATGGTTTTATTGAACCCTTTTTGGTTCATGTAGTGACTGTACCGATAGTAATGAACAACCATTTCAAATGAGGAAGGCGAAGGAGCAATGAAAGGATCCTCGAAAGAAATCACCGACTGAACGTGAGCAAAGGTCCACCATAAACTTAAAAGCGATTAGGATCTGGAAGTTCTTGACAGCGGTGGCTTCTGGAGACACCATCTGAGGCCATGCTTGCCAATGTGCTATTCCTTCTTTCTCCTACTTCGTCTGGTTCTCATGCTTGTTTGTTTCTGTTTCATTTCACTGAAGTTTGAATTCCGCTGCAGTGGCGGAAACATTACCATTGTCACCATCACTTGCGTATAAATTGGTGCACACTGAACGAGCGGGCAGACAGCTGGTGGGAAAATAATGTGTCGGGTCATAAGTGGGGAGCGGAGCAGCTGTAACAGATTCAGGCTACCTTCCTTTTTGTTTCATATCTTTAGAGCTAGCCATGTAAAAATTAGCGCCTTTGTCTGTGATTAGTGCTCGTCTCTGCGAAATTATGTTTTCATTTATAATGATAATCATTTCTTTTTGCCAGAAAACACGCTCATAACACTGCCTGCGGAGCACGTGCCTCAGTTTGGGTGTCTCGGTTCACTATATGCCTAACGTTTTCGGCAAGAGTTTTCAGCGCCCCTTATCGGGTGCCCTTTGGGGGGGGGGGGGTACTTTGTTCTTCGCCGCCGCGAAAAGAATCGAGACGAATATTTAGCAGTATCAGTCGGCCAGAATGTGCTATATGTTATTCCTTTTAAACGAGGAGATGCTACCATACCTGCACACAGTTTTCTTGAGCTTGCGTCATTGCAGGTCACCTCCTTATGCGCACTGCGTCCTGTGCGCCAAACGCACTGATTGGGAGATAGAGATCGAATATGAAAGTCAGAAACCCAGGATGCTTTTGCGACCGTCACTTTACACAGACAACACAAACACCCCAGAGACGTGGGAGTCTCTCCTGTGTACTTTCGAGCCAGCAGACCAACGCTGGCTTATCCAACGCGCGGTGGAGGCCGCGGCATCCCAAAGGATCCCCGCCGACCTCCTCTAAGTCAGCGCAACCGGCCCTTTGACTGGTCCCCTGTTTTTGGGCGCAATAAAAGAGATCTTATCTTTAACTTTTGATTTACATTTTTCTGCGGTTAGAGGTGGTTCGTGCGTTCATGCTAAAAAATAGAAGTATTAAAACTCTTTCATCGGTGCTATGAACTTCAAGTCATCTCGCGAGAAAGAACCTACTCTAGTATCTACCCAAGTTTAGTGGCTATGGACAAGCTGCATTTAGAGACAGCAGCTCGCCGATATATGTGAACCTTATAACTCGGAAAATATCTGGATCACGTGGCCAAGTAATGAGTCCCCATTCCCGATGATCTTGGTGCAGCTGTCCGCCTTATGGCTCTTGTTTGCTGTTAGACCTGACCACTCGGCAACGATGCTTTTCTGCTCATGTGCTAGTATTGAAACGGATCAGGCACACGTAATCAATCTGTATAGTACTAACTCGTCTACCTGCACAGAAAGGTTCATTCGGCGTGTATGTAAGCAAGAGGATTTTCAGTCCCGGCGTACGTCGGTGACGTGCACAAAATTCACTGGACAGGAAATCACGTATGCCTGCATAGTAGTACGTCTTAAATATAGCTTATATAATAGTATATATTTTGTAATAATGTTTCGAGAGAAGAGGAGAGGTAGAAATCAAGAAGTGGGCATGGGAGGGCATGTATTGCGAACAGGGAATAACTGATGGTCGCAAAGGGTAGTAAAATAAATTCCAAGGGAAGGAAAGTGTAGCAAGGTGGCGACAGAAATGAAGGTATGCGGGTGAGGTTAAGAAGTTCGCAGGGGTAAAGTGGATGCAGCTAGCACAGAACCGGAATACTTGAAGGAATATAGGAGAGGCCTTCACTCTGCAGTGAATACAATCCGGCTGATCATGATGATGATGATGTTGATGATGAGCCAGACGATTTACTTCATACCTTAATTTTTTATCTCAGACCAATATTACCTGTAAATCAGGTTAATTCTCCACCGAGTCTGAGTACGTTATAACGTCGCAGCTGATAAGTGTGGCATCAGAAAGCTGTAGTGAATTTAGTGCTGCATATAAATAGTCGTCTTCCTTCCGCCCTAGTGATCCTCCTTGCCCGATGCTTCAATTTACATGCCCGATACCCAGACCAGTTTTCCTCATCATGCAGACTCTGTGGCAAACCAGAACACTTCCTACACATCCTTCTTACATGCCCCACCTTTCCTCATCCCCCATCACCGAACTTAGCAGAGTCCTACTGGGAGTCTCTCATGAAGAGCACCTCAAGTCAACACCAACGGAAGATCATTTCCAGTGATACGAGGAGGATTGCTCTTCAAGGACTTTCTTTTGCCTTATGAGGGTGTCTCCCAGTAAGGGAGCACCCAAGTGCCATGCAGGGGGCTTCGCTCCCAATATTTGTTTCAAATTGCAATAAAATGTTTCTACCACAAACTCGTCGCTCGCCCTAAATCTTGCAGACTTCGGAGAGAAGCTGCCGCTCGTCGCGAACTGTGACGCCCATGGTCCACCATCTCGACGGTCCAAGATACTGGTTCTTCAGTCTCACAGCCCCTTGAGAACGAGAACCTTTTCAAACTTGTACAACGCCGCTTCCAGTCCAGAAGCGGACGCAAGATGGCGGTCGACACGTCCACGGCCTCCCAACCTGAAGCCAACAAGGACGCTGGCGCGCAGCCCCACGCCCGTCCTGTCCAAACTGCTGACCAACCGAAAATTGTAGCAGGCATGCAATGGCGTCCACGACCCATGCCACACCCGCACCCCCAAGACATTGTTGTAATCCTCAAGCCCCGCGTCACGGCGAATTTGCGGAGTGTGTTCCAACATGGCGAACTGGGAGCGGCGCTCACCGCCTACCTTGGCAAGCAGGCGGGAGCCACTCTCAATATCATCCCGGCATGGGACCAAAATCTTGTAGTAGTGGGAACCCAGGACCCACCCACAGCGGACCACCTCATTGGCGACTTCAACTTGGATACCGACAAGGGACCCCTCCCTATGCTTGGACATTTGAAACAGACCGGCGAAATCTGCCGAGGTGTGATCTCTGTGGCCAACCAGGAGACAAGCAACACCTTGAAAGAGAAAGTGCAGTGGCGAGCTGGCGAGCTCGCAGAAGTACGCAAGCTGGGAAAGACGAACGTCGCGGTTCTCACTTTTGTGGGGAAGGTGGTGCCGCGTTTTGTGCATTACAATTCGGAACTGGCTGTCGTGCGTGAATACAAGCGTACTGTGCCGGCGTGTGTGAGGTGCGGTACTATCGGGCATAGGGCAGACACGTGTCTTGCCCCGAACCCCTCAAAGTGCGGCCTGTGTGGTCAATGTGTGGAGCTTACTCCAGAAGGTCCAGCTCCACATGAATGTGAACCGTCGTGTGTAATCTGCGGCTTGGCCCACCCCACGGGCTCACAGGATTGCACGGCAAAATTCCGAAGACTTCGGACGCCCAGAAACAAGCCTCGGCAACGTGGCGTCTTGAAAACGGACACACCTGGCAAAAAGCAAGGTCACGCCACTCGCAGAGCCAATGACAGCACGGAACGCGGCAACCGCGCCGCCGCCTCACGTGACGGTGACGTCAACGATTCTTTCTCCCGTAACCTGACGTCATCGAAAGACAAGAAGAAGGCGCCCCCACCGCCTCCAATCGGCAAGAATGACAGACACTTTCCGGCCCTTCAGACTACCTCCTTGCTTCAGACAAGCGGCGCTGCCGGCACCCATGCCTCCGCGCCGCAACATAAGCAGGTGAGCAGCTGGGCAGGGGTTGCCTCCTCTCCTATCCCTTCCTCACCTTCCTTCCCTCCCGCGGTCACCGGCGTAGACGCCGAGAGTCGCAAACAAATCGAGCTGCTCAGGGCACAGAACGAGCAATTGCTCGCTAAAATTCAAAATTTGGAAGCCAAACTCACAGCCGCGTCGAGTCCCCAGAGCTCAGACGCCATGGAGAGTGAGCCGGAGCTGCCAGCCACGTTCGCGTCAGCTATGGCCGCTATGGAGGCGCGTCTCGCCTCCCAACTGCAAAACATGTTGGAGGCCGTCATGGACCGCGTCGCAGCCAAATGCTCGTCAATGGTTCCTGAAACTGTCTCCAAATATATGCAGGATCATCCCAGAACGAGCCGTCGGGCTGGGAACCTTAAAAACACGTCCCGTCTTACAAAAACAGGCCGTCAAACAGGGAACCTTAAACATATGTCCCGTCTCTCAAAATACTCCCGAATTATTGCGGATTCGGATAATGAGGACTCCAGCCCCGCACCTACTTCAGGTGCTGGCTCCGGGGTGGTGTCTGTACCAGTCTCACTAAATATCACTCATGGCGGGACAGCCTAACAAGCAGCCCCTCTCCCCCAAATCATGTCAATTATTATTGGTAACGCAATGGAACTGTAGGGGCTTCAGGAACCGCCAAAAACGCGCGAGTCTATGCCTCTACTTAAAAAGACTCGAAACTTTGCCCGGTGTAGTCGCCCTCCAGGAGCCAGGAGTGGCGGCCAAATTAACAAACTACACGACGTTCCAGCGAGACCCCTCGTCCTGTCTGTTCGTACACAAATCATACACGGCCACAGAAGTGGATCTAGACCTAACACTTCCCTATTCGTATGTCATGGTAACGATCTTACCCCTCCGCCGCTCAGATCCTCCATGCACATACTGAATATATACTGCTCCCCCAAACTAAAGCGAGTGACGGTCGCAGACATCTTTAGCCATGCGCTGAAGACAGCGGGTCGAGACCCCCTCCTGATATTGGGTGACTTTAATGCCCCCAGTCAGCTGTGGGGGTACCGTAAAGAGTAGGTGAGAGGACGAAAACTGGCGGAGCTTGTGTCCACACTGGGCCTCACCCTTCACACCGACCCTGTTTACCCAACACGCGTAGGTAACTCCGTGACGCGGGACACGTGTCCGGATCTTACCTTCACTCGCAACATACGACACGCAGACTGGGTTAACACCGAGGAAACCCTCGGCAGCGACCACTGCCTTCTTAATACCACAATCTACACACGCCCCCTCAAGCGTCCTACCACACAAGCCCACATCCCTAATTGGACTACCTTCCGACAAAATTTTCCCGCCACTACCAATATTGCCATAGCAGAGCAAGGGTACACCAACTGGTTCCGGTCACTGACGTCACACCTTCGCACACATGAAACGCACATCCAGCTCACAGAGGCAATAACGGACGTGGATAATCACCTCATTCACCTCTGGCAAGCTCGCCGCAGCCTTACACGACGCTGGCGTCGCCAGAAACACAACCGCAAACTTAAAGAACGTATTGCCGATATCACCCATCGAGCCGCCGAGTACGCGGCCCAGCTCGCTGACTCGAACTGGGTGGATCGTTGCAATACAGCGGCCCGACAAATGTCTACCCGTAATACATGGAGGCTCTTTCGAGCTCTCATCAATCCTACGCAGACCCGCACCGAAGCCCAAAAACATTTACACCGAGCAATCCACTCCTTTAAAGGCAACAGTATGCAGCTGGCACAATCGCTCCGGGACCACTACTTGTGCACAGCTCAAGACCCCCTGGATCGGTCTACTCCTACGCAGGCAAGGAGAACTCGGAGCTGGACAAACCTTTCCAGCTTCACGATCTTCGGGCCAGTTTAGTCAAAATGAAAAGAGGCACCGCGCCTGGTCGGGACAAGGTCACCGTCAAGCTTTTGGCGAACCTGCCTGACTCGACGTACCAGTGCCTACTCGAATACATTAACGCAATCTGGACAGGGGAAACCCCCTTACCCATCGATTGGAAAACAGCACTTGTGACTTTCATCCCGAAAGCTGGCAAACCAATAGACACGGATAACCTCCGCCCCATCTCTCTCACCTCCTGTGTGGGCAAACTAATGAAGACTATGGTGCGCTATCCAAGTATCTTGAACACAGGCACACTTTCGCGGACACCATGTTCGGATTTCGCCCACACAGATCCGCACAGGATGTCCTTCTCCAACTTAACAGAGAAATTCTCAACCCATTCGAACGCCCCCACAATGACCGGGTTGTACTCGCCCTAGACCTAAAGGCGCTTTTGACAACGTCACACACGAAGTCATACTGACTCATTTAAGTGAAACACACTGTGGCAGCAATACGTTCAATTATATAAGACAATTCCTTACAGACCGACAATCATACATCAAAATACAAGACAAGGAGCACGGACCATTCATGCTCGGCACGCGGGGCACACCTCAGGACGCAGTTCTCTCCCCGCTGCTTTTTAACATTGCCATGATGCGTCTGCCGGCCCAGCTGGCTGAGGTCGAAGGCGTGCAGCACGCGCTCTACGCCGACGACATCACCCTATGGGCAACGCAGGGCAGTGTGGGCGACATTGAAACCTGCCTGCAAACAGCGGCGAGCATAGTGGACCGCTATGCCCGGCGCTGTGGTCTTCAATGTTCCTCCAGAAATCACAGTTTGTGCATCTCCGCCCCTCTCGGAGATGCAGTACACAAATCTCGCTGTCGCTTGCGAGCGGTCCAATTCATGAATCAAAAGAGATCAGAGTACTCGGTCTCTTCATCCATCACCAAAGACGCCCTGACACAACACTAGCCAAGCTCCGCCAGGTGGGGGACCAGGTGGGCCGTATGGTCCGCCGGGTGTCTAACAAACGCGGGGAGTTGCGAAGTGAGGATGCCTTGCGGCTGGCAAACGCCTTCGTAACCAGTCGAATCCTGTATTCGACTCCTTACCTCCACTTGCGGAAGCACGAGGAGGATACCCTTCAGGTGATCCTCCGAAAAATCATGAAACGTGCCTTCGACCTCCCAATCTCCACCTCCAACAGTCGGCTCATGGCCCTAGGGGTGGTGAACACTTTCAGGGAGCTTCGGGAAGCACATTTGATGAACCAATATACCCGCCTCACACAGACAGTGTCGGGTCGCCGCCTTCTTGCCCGGCTGAACATTCAACATAAACAGTTCACAGAGGAGAGGCTCCGCATCCCAGAACTCTGGAGACGCGCCCTCAGAGTGCGGCCTCTCCCTGCCAACATGTCAAGAGAAGACCATAATGGGCGGCGCCTGGCGCGGGCGGAAGCCTTGGCCCGCCATTATGGCAACAAATCAGGTGTGTTCTACGTGGATGCCTCGGGCCCCCATCCGGGGGGCTGGTACACGGCCGCTGTCGTTCACAACGGGAACAAAGTCGATGGCCTTACATTCAAGGCCAAATCTATAACACACGCTGAAGAGGTAGCCATTGCACTCGCCGCCTCAGACCACACTTCTAAATATATCATCACCGACTCACGAGGGGCTTGCCGGAACGTCGCCCAAGGGTGGACCTCCCCCTTAGCCTATAGAATATTTCAAAATTGCTGTCGGGACACGGATCCCGCGTGCCGATATCTCATCTGGGCTCCTAGCCATCAGGGTCCTGCAGGGAACGAGGCAGCTGACGCAGCCGCCCGCGCGCTTTCTCTCCGGGCAGTTTCCTCGGGACTCAAATCGGCTGAGGACATCGATTCCAATCCGGCCTACACATTCAAAGATATTGTAATTTTTTATCAAAACTCGCATCGCAAATACCCTAAACCCTGCAAAGGGTTAGGAAAAGCGAACGAGAGGCTGCTCCTGCGCCTCTTCACTAACACAATGCTGTGCCCGGCAGTACTTAAACATTTTGACTCACAATTCACTGGACAGTGCCAGTACTGTGGGGAGGTGGCTGACACCTACCACATGGTATGGGCCTGCCAACAAAATCCATCCCTTCCCCCCATCCCTAACCCTTCCCGGGAGGACTGGGAGGCGACCCTGCTCGGCTGCTGCGACCTACAGGCTCAAAGGGCCTTAACGCGGCGTGCGCGGGTGGCGGCAACCGCCAATGGGGTCCCTGACTAGGGTCGCCACTCAGTATTATAAGGCCGAAGCCCTTAAGGCTCCGCGTCAAACCTCCCAATATGAAATAAATGTTTTCACCACCACCATAGATCTTGGAACTGGGGAAAGTCTGGGAATGGAAGCAGTTATAACTGCTAGCTTTTCACTTCACCAGCGCCTGTTTAGCATGGGTCGTTGTCTTCTTTTTTCTGCGTTCTCTTTTCACTTGTCGTCTATTGCGAATTCGTCGGCATTGTGGGGCGTGGCAGCTGGTGTCCGGGTTTGATGTGCCATTCATCTTGTCGTCTCCTGATGTTCCCTGTTCTTCCTGTTATAACTGCGTCCTCACGCACCCTGAGGATGCGAAATAATGCAGGAAGGGGAGTTTTTCTACATTTCTTTTCCTGAGCCGGATGTATTCAAACTTTGAGGCCACAAGTCTACATGCAGAGTAACTTGTGTGCCAACGCCATATGAGTTTACTTGATAACACGATCTGGTGGGCTAGTTGTCTCTGTCCACATTGATAGCGCTTTGTACTACCTGCATGTCTTCCTGATTGTGTTCGCGCTGCGGAGACACATCAATTTACGAGGTGCCTGAACCTATATTTAATTATCTCTCTAACTTGATAAACCTGTATTCGTTCAGAACCCGTTCGAAATGCTTGTTCGATGACGACAATGATTACAATGTAACTATGAAAGATTATTCTTATCAAAGGTTGCCAATTTAACCATGCTTTTCATTTTTACTCTTGTTTCATTTTTATTGTATATACCTCTGTCACACAGGCGAGACGATACAGAAATGGGTATTAATACAATGGTCATGGTACAACAACCCAAGCGCAAAGAAAAAAACAATTACAAACACGGTTATGCGTCTATAAAGCAAGGATATAAGAACAAAGTGCACAGAAAAGTGGGAAGGACAGCTGCATTACCCTTGCGACTTAGTAATTCTTTGGCAAATTCAACATGCGGCAGTGCACGTAATGAACCATCCAGTGATTTGCAGGTTTCAATGGTATGGGGGAAAATGTTTACCGACGATTACGTTACTTCAAAATTATATAACTTGAGCGCAGATCATCAGCTGTTTCAGCTTTTTTAATGACCGAGGAACATAATTCGAGCAAGCCATGTAGAATGTACAATTACACATAACTTGATATTTTCACACATATTCCACACCAACTAGTTCCTCTTCCGGCGTCGGTGGTATTGTGGTTAGCATATAGCTACTGCTAGTGACAGATACTTGGCTTCTTCATTTCCTCTAAACCATTTATCTGGCTCTAATTAGGTTTCGATGCAGGTGAAACGAAGAGGCGTCGGTGTGCTGTTCGATGTCAGCGCACGTTTCCATATACGCGATTACCATAAGAGCAGATGATCAGTACATTTAGGCAATGGCATGCCATGGGATACACGCTTTCGATTCACTTGCGCTTAATGCATCACCCATCGCGCACTTTGCCACAATAGCGCGTCGGTGACGTGCTATGGTCTCTCAGTGTATGCTGCAGCAGCAAGTAGTGGCGAGCACCACTGCGCAGGCGAGGGAGGGAGGGTGATTTACAACCATGGAGAGTGATTTGTGCGGAGGGGTTGCACAGTGCATAAGGCTCGAGTGCTTTGATAGCTCACACATTTTTGCTCGAGATTGTCAAAATTTTGGGATCCACATGCAGTGCAGGGGTAATTGCGTTCTCGAACATTTGAGCTCTGACGTTCAATTATGAATTGAACCGATAGTTATCGGTGACTCCAACTTGGCACGTAATTATAATAGTTCAAAGGTAGATTATTAAAAGTGGTTTATGTGCTTGCTGGTTAACTGTATTCAGACACATTTCTGATCTCCGCTACTACTGGCGCAGTTTTGCTGCATAATCGATCTTGATATCTCAAAACACAAATACTAAAGCTTAGTGCCTGGGTTTGCTGAAACACCTTATATATAGCGGAGCATCCATTTAGTAAAATGGACAAAATGATTTTCACCGGACATTTATGAGGGAACAAAAGTAACATGGCGTATTGCTGGGCGCCTCTACTTGCACGCGCTACAGTCGTCGACAATTACTGTTACCATCTATTGCGCCAGCACACTGATCGTTTACGCAACGGTGGCCTGCATTCAGAATAAAGCTTTCACGTTAGGCTTGCCATACCACGAGGTTTAGTGGTCTGCACTTGTTTGTAAACGCATAACTAGCGATGCGAAGCGAAACAGGTTAGCACTTTTGTTTTTCATATTCATAATGACCTACGTTCACCTTTATACTACCAAGGATCCCGTCAGATAGCGCAGATTCGTCGCGAATGCACTGAATACTTCTTTCGGATCATACGTATGCCAGTTCTTGAGTGCTATCGTTTGATGGCGATATTAGCTCTGAACTTCGCGATATAATGTCTCATTTTGGGAAGGGCACTTGAAAGCAGGCGAGGTTCTTGGTACAGGCACCGACAGTCAGTATTATCTCCCAGCCGGGGTGCACACATTTATTGATGCCCTCCTTTGTTTTGAGAACTGTCTGTTGGTATACCGCAAATCGTTCTTGGAAGGTGGCAGTGGCACTGCTTCCACTGTTGTCCCCTTAACGACCATGCTTCTAGGGAAGCTTACCACGCCTCTTGTCGCATCGTATAGACGACACACGCTGTGGCGCACTCTTTCTTTTAGCCCGGTTTCTACAGAAAGACAAATGGGGGTGTTGCGCTTCCAAACTACGCCGTCGCCTCTGCTGTCAGTGTGTTATTTTTGTCTCTTAGCTCCTTTTTTCCTCCACAGACGCTACTCCCCTGGAGGAGGTGCTAACTCACTCGTGTCTTCATTGCGCAACTCTAAATCTGCCTGCAACTTTCTGCTCTGCTTGCACTTTCTGTTTGTGTACTGATTGCTCTCAAACCTATTTCTTTTATTTTCCTCTTCTGAGTAAACCCTCCGTTTCGCCCGTTTCCCGCGAAATCGGTTCATCGGAATCTCGCTTAGCTCCTTGGTCTCACTTTTGCTTTTTCCTTATGCGTGCCGAGTTATATACCATCCTGTTGCCTGCCTTGTTGCTTTTGTTGTCAGGCATACGTGTGTGCGGCTGGTATATTAAGTGTTATCTTGTTCTGTTACTAATTGACTGTCTTTAGTCTGCGGCCGGTGGTGTTCTTCCGAAAGTCCACTGATGCCTTATAGGGCGGTTATTACCTCACTCATTGGACGTGCACGTGTTTGGTTGTACAAGTTGTCTGACGCCTGCTACGGTTATTGCTTTAAAGCAGTGGCCTCTTAATAAACTTTTCATGATACACCTAGCGGTTGCTCATTTCTTGTGGCCTGGCTGCTTTGAGGTGTAGTCGCACGGCTACATAGTGGTGGCTTCACTAAATTCCTGCCTGCTACAGAGGTCGTCTGTGGATGTTATAATATCACAGTTTACTTAGTTTAACTATTTTTGAATGAGGTGTGCAGGCACTGCATAGATACCTGATTATACATTTCTGGTGTTTTCTCTGAACATCGCTAATTGGCATCAGTCTTTGAGATCTGCAGTAGACGTGTCCAGAATAGTAGATTAGCTGCCGATCGCTAGGTGCTGCGGCCGACTGCGTCTATTTGATTTTCAGGGGACAATCTGGATATTTAACTTTACATTTTGTCTTCCGAATATTTGCTTCTGCCCTAACTCGAAGCGTCTGCTTTGAGCTGAGAGTGGCCCGTAGCCTACCTCTACGTGTAGCCTGTGGCAGCCCCATCTGCTCAACAAGCCCTTTAGTTTCGGGCCAGCGCACATGCCTATAGAAACTCTGCAGACAGTTTTTATATCGGTGCGTTTTGGCACTAGAAAATGATGAGAACTTGGTATTTGCTTTCTTGATGACAGCATGTCCAGAACCGTCGATGCAGGTAGGCACGGGTATGTATTATAAAAGTGGAGGTGCTAACTAAGGTACACGTGCGCGACCACTTGCGATCACTTTCGTTTCCTTGAAATTCGGGGAGCATCTAGGAACGTTTGTCGAAAAAGAAGCGTAATATGCATTTAAACGCTCCAGGCAAATATGTCAGCTTGAGAGGGTTTCAACATGTAGTTACTTAAGGCAGGGAGCCGGGGTAGAATAATGAGGGAAAGAAGATGGCTGCACAGTATAAAAGAGTGCTGAAGAAGGGTTGAGGGGAAGTCTCACTTAGCAACCCGAGTCAACGGTTTGAGAAGGATACCTTTTGACTCGTCGGCTCGGCTTGCGAACTGCGGCTCCCCCTCAACCCTTGTTCAGTGTTCTTTCATATTAAGGCAAAGGGAGGCACCTAAAACCTTTGTACATTTCTTTGCACACAGTTTTGCTTTTTCAAGACTAGAGCAGATTGCATGACACACAATCGTTCCATTTTGTCCAATTTGTCGAGCTGGCTAGGAATAAGGCTAGACGCCCAGTATGAAGCTAAAAACTCGAGAAGCTGCGTCGTAATGCATATAATGTCCCATTTTTCGTCATCACAATGAAATTCCTTCTTCACCTGATACACTTAGGGTTGTGTGTTATTTCCTTGTCTTTCCTTGTCTTTTCTCGTTTCTTTGTTAGTAGTCATTGGGTAGCACAGCGCTACTGCACGTTCCGCTGTGGTACTATGCTGCAGGAAGCCTGTCCTCTATGGACGGCTCTCCGCTTCCAGTGATATAAGGATAGCGCTTCACGGCCTACGTAGGCGGCGTGATTGATGCATTGTATCTGACACGGATTAAGTTTTCTTTGAGTTCTATCTTTGGAAGGAAGCCACTAAGGAAGGAAGCCCACGTGTTCTCATTACACGAAGCTAATGTGAGGAGCATTGTGTTCCTTCCTTGGGGCGCTGGGAAATCGCTGGCATTACAGCGGGAAGCTTAAACAGAGTTCATGCTTAGTTTGGTCAGGCTTTCACTTAACCTGTGGCCGTTAAAACCGCCAGGGTAAAGTTTTATATTTTACAATCGTTCCTATAAAGAGTGTTGTTGTTGTTCTCCTCTAATTTGATCTTTTTGACTATTGATTTCTCATTCTTCTTTTTTCGGTGTCGGTTAAAGTTTTTCGTTTTTTTTGTTGGCTTGCAACATGCTTGAGCGCTTCCTATGCACTTTTATAACTCGCTTTCGACGCTCTCTCTGCCTGCTTCGGGGTGACCGCTTTAAATGTTGTAAAATTGATAGCATTTTTGTAGCGACATGCAACTCGACTTCGGTGTGCCAAAATAAGCGCTCATTTAAATGTGCAACAAGGAGGCGTTACGCTTGCAATGCGACAAACCGCACTTATAATAAAAATTATAATGTAATAATACTAAAAGGCTATGCCACTAAGGTTCGTAGAGAACGCAGTGCGGTACAGAAAGACAACTTGCATGACCACATTTTGGCATATATTTATTTTTTAAGAGGCGGAGTTAGTTCCATCAAAATAGATAAAACTTTTCTCGCGTCAAAATTATCTGGCAGAAAGAGCTGCGAATATAGTTCAAGTTACTGCTAATAATTAGATTAGAGCTTTTACTTCAATGAATACTTTTTAACTTAGTTGAGGCTTTGAGAGCGCAAAAGACGTTTCATGAAAGCTGAATGGTATCGCAGATGGTTGGTGGATGGCACTCCTGAAGTTAGGGGGGAGACCATAATTTAGGGAAGGGGAAGAGAGGGGCCTACGAATGGTAGTGCTTTTTTGCAGGCAATCCCAATGGTTATTTGAACTCGTTTTCACAATTGCTGTTTCCTTTGTCTATTGCTTGCGCTTGTAGTGGACGGTGGTGTAATGGTAGATGGGCTATATCTGAGTGAGTTTGCTGGACGGAAAAATTAGGCATGTCTAGGTTGGTGATACGTTGGTCTTCTGGAAAATGAAGCGTAGGTTGCTTCGATTCTCGCGGTTGGGTACTAATTGCGACGTCTGCTACGGCCTCTCCCTTGTTGATGCCCACTTCTTGCGTAGCCAAAGAGCGCCGTGCAGATACATGTAGAGTTTGTTAAAAACAAAGGTTACGGGTTGAAAACATAAAAAGAACGAAGAACTGATCATTCACAGAAGGAGCGCTCCGCATTACCATTCTATAACTATTATTTTCAGTACAGAAAACATGAGAGCCTTTTAACTGTGCCATATAGCCTAATGGCGAATCACTGCTGTTTGTACCCGTAACACAGCTTACCTGGCAACATTGGCTGTTCAGTCGTGGGTAATGTAGGTAACGCATTTACTCTAGGATGGCACTGAACTTCACTTGCCAGCACTTGATACCGGGAATGTTTGTAGCAGTTGCCATTTATTTAAAGACGATGCTTTGCGGTTATTTCAGTTCAGACTAGAACATTGTATGATTATTGCGTTTATTGTGTTTGTTTACATTTTGCGTGGCTTTATTCGCTCATGTACTCCACAGCATAACATCTGTCTTAATTGGCCACCCTCGCAGTATTAGCATGGATGTAAACGCAGCGTGGTCAGCCATTCTCTCTAAATAGTTTTGCACTCATCTGCCTGTCGAAAAATTGATTTTATCATCAGTACACTCCTGCCACAGTTTGTAAACTTTTTCAACATTCCAAACTCGAGATGCATGGTTGTTATTTCAGGATACCAAGCACCTGACCTAGCATGGTGCAGGGATTTGGGTCAGATATAAGTTTTTTTTTTAATAATAATAATAATAATAATACTTTATTCACTTCAAAAAAACAATACAGGACGCGGACGCGCCAAAGCCGCAATTGGGCTTGTAGGGCGCCGTCCGGCAGCAGCAACAACCTCTGTTACCAAATCACAGAATTATTATTATTTTTTTTTTTTGTGGACGAAAACAGCATGAACTAGAGCTGCTCAAGCTCGGCAATAGCACCCCGTAACTGCCTGCGAGTGTTCAAATTGAAAACGTCATCAGGCAGCTCATTGAATATACATGGGATATAAAATGACCTCACAGACATACCAAAATGAGTTCGCACTGTAGGCACGAAATATCTAGGAATGTTCCGTAGTGGAATAGGTTTAACATTAGGCAACCTAAATTCGGTGTTCCAGAAATATCTAAGTACAGTGATTTGTTTGAAAACAGTGTCAAAGGATGGCAGACCTGAAGAAAGGAATACACTTTGCAGTTTATGGGGTGTTGAATAGATTACACTCTTAGCCATATTCTTGAGAATACGGTTTATCCTATTTTTCCATGTTTCAGAACAGTTAAAGAAACAGCACATGCCATATCTCAGCAAAGAATATCCCAAGGACTGTGCAATTAAACGTCTTATGGCAAACGGCAGGTAGGCCCTTAGAGCATAGAGCAAGCATGCGACGCCTCTAAGCTTCCTACTGAGGTGCGCCATATGTGTGTTCCAGGATAAATCGCTGTCCATGTAAATGCCAAGATATTTCACGGTCGGAACACATGTAATGGGGCAGCAAGAACATGCAGTGCACCTGGAGCTGTGCAAAACAACCGCTGCGTTTTTAGGGATTGGTTTGTGTGCATTGTGAAAGCACACTAGTTGAGTTTTTTGGGGATTTATTTCAATCAAGTTACATTGAAACCAATCATATAGCTTGGTGGCATCCTCTTGAAGTTGTCGGAGTGCGCACGAAAAATCTGCATTAGCTGAGATGAGGAGGGTGTCATCAGCATATTGATAAATCTGTGATGAAGTTATAACACTGGGAAGGTCATTAACATAAAGATTAAATAAGAGAGGTGATAAGATGGATCCCTGAGGAACACCACTATGTAAGTCTACTGCTTTGCACAGGTCCAAGTTCCACCATTTGGGATCGCTGAGACAAATAATTTCTTAGTAACATTT
Organism: Amblyomma maculatum; assembly: GCA_023969395.1. Classification (NCBI taxonomy): domain Eukaryota; kingdom Metazoa; phylum Arthropoda; class Arachnida; order Ixodida; family Ixodidae; genus Amblyomma; species Amblyomma maculatum. The sequence goes on from JAJIZL010068829.1 coordinate 17,163, forward strand.
GAAAAGGACCACGAAACCCATAGCAATACAACTTTTCACATAGAATGTCGTGGTGTACAGAATTAAACGCCTTCTTAACATCAAGAAAAAGACCAAATGCCACTTCATTTCTATCAAAATTAGAATGAATAGAATCCGACATGTTTTCTAATAATGTTTGGGTACCAGACCCAGCAACAAATCCGTATTGATGCGGGCTGAGCAAATTATGCCTCAGCAAAAATGCTGACATAGTAGATGAGATATGTTTTTCTAAGATTTGTGACATACATGACACGATAGAAATTGGGCGATAGTTCGAAATATAATTCCTTTTGCCACCCTTGTAAAGTGGAATAACACGTGCTTGTTTGAGAGAGTGTGATAGGCAGCCACTTTCAATGATACTATTTAGCATAAAGAGGAGGACACACTTTAAGCTTTGAAAGTTTCTGGAAAGGTCGCTGATAAATATCCCATCAATTCCAGCCGATTTGTTGTGCTGTAGGCTGGAAATTATATCGAAAAGATCTGGCTCTGTTATGGGTGGAAGAAATGCCGAGTCAGCCACAGAAGAAGGAAGTAATGGCGGACGTGATGCGGCAAGCGTAATGCGCTGTTCCTTAGAAAAAAAAGTTATTAAAATCATTTGACAAAGATGACGTCAAGTGACCAAAACTAAGCTATATTGCGTCCTTGACAGGCCTACGCTGACGCCCACGTAGTTCGTTCACGATAGCCCACGTTTTGGCCACGTCATGGTGGCAACTGTGAAACTGGCTAGCGTAGTAGCGTCTTTTAGCGGACCGAAGAAGAGCGGTTACTTTGTTCCTAGCAACCCGAAATTCAATTCTTAAGGTTGTATTTTTCGGTGAAGCGCGGCATTTCGACCAAAGGGCTTCTTTCTCTTTGATGGCTGCGAGAATGTCAGGTGTAAGCCAGTAACATTTATTATTTCGTTTTTTGGTAATTATACTTCTTTTGCAGGATTCCTTTAAATTTTTAAAAACCAAAATGAAGTTATCATACGCCGTATCTTTGTTATTTCCTGATAGAAATGAGTTCCAGTCGAAGGATGACACCTTTCTGTCAAACAGTTTTCGGTCTAGGAGAGTAATGACGCATTTGCTATCATCGGGTTTCTGTGCAGAATCAACCTTAGCAACGTGGCATAATGTAAAGTAATGATCTGCTAATTTCTGTTGAATGACAGCTGCCATAGCGCGAGACAGGTCCGAGGCGCGAACATTAACGTGATCTATGCAAGTTTTAGACATACTGTTATTTATGAACTCTTCTCTAGTAGGATCTGAAAGTAGTGCTTCTATACCATGGTCAGCAAGGGCATTTAGGTAGTTTTCCGCAGACGCTCTCTCAGGCTTTATTAGACCTATATTCAAGTCACCCATTATGCATAGGTTACCTTGGCTGAACCTTTGTTTACAAATGTCATGCAGTTCTGTGATAAAATTAGGCACGTTTCCAGACGGCGGGCGGTATATGATGAGGAGGTGACTCGAGATGTTGCAGTATGAAATTTCAAATCCCATCGCTTCTGCAGCGTTGAAGGAGATGCTAATACGGGAAACCGATAATGAATCTTTGAAGAAGACAGCAATTCCTCCACCTTTACCTACTTGACGGGTAAGGAAATGCTCCGTATAACCTGGAAGTTTGAACATGCAAGTATTATGATCAGCAATATTTATCTCTGTGAATGCAAATATGTCTACGACTTGGTAAAGGTCTTGTGCGACTACCAGAAATTGATTCCAATATTTTCAAATACTTCGAATGTTAATATGAAGAATTGTAAGTGAACTCAGTGAAATTGGATCGAACGATTGAAAACATGCATCAAAGCTTGAAAAAGAAGACATAGCAATAACAATCTTCCTACATCATTTTGTCAATGTCTGAAAGAGACGCGATTTTGATGGCGGCAGCCCCCACTGCTTTCCTGGCAGAAATTTTGCCATTCCTGACCCAGACAAATTTGAAAGATTTTTCCTTTCCTCGGATTCGAGTTTTCCAGAACAGCTCACTGTTCATTCGAGTCAAGTTTTCATTGAAGAAGACTGAAGAGAGCTTGTCGGAGTTGTTTAGCGTCCTAAGTTTGCCTTTAACCTGCAGCCATTTCTCCCGTATGGTCGGGGACGAAAACCTGACCAATGCGACCGGAATCTTCTCTTGACGCGATGGCAGGCGGTGCACGGCGGTTATCTCCGAAGGATTGAAGTCACGCACTTCAAGCGCTTCAGCCATCTGCGCAATTTCAGCCCGCAGGT
>JAJIZL010068834.1:0-16119 GCA_023969395.1 Amblyomma maculatum
TGTTGGGAAAGGTTGAAGGTCGCCGGAGAAGGGGTAGGCAGCGAACGCGATGGTTAGATGGCATTCTCGAGGCATTGCAGATGAAGCTATGTGATGTTAAGAAGATAGTGAGAGACCGGAAAGCGTGGCGTGACATGGTCCATAGGGTCACGAAGAGTCGGACACGACTGAACGCCTAAACTGAACTGAAAACTACACGCATCATACTCACGCTTGAGAAGTGGTTGATAATACGGCGCCCAGGGTGGATTCCGTCGTGCCTTTGTCCTTGTCGGCAGGATGGTCCTTGGACTTCAACGACTTGCGGTGAACGCGATTGCGGCTCCCGAGGCCCCTTGTAGGCATGATGACGGGACGAGCTCGTCGTGTGGCGTGCAACCGGCGCTGATGAAGATCTTCTGCTTTTTTTGTCGCGCGCAGGCATCCTTTTTGGTGTTGGCTTCTGTGCAATGGTACGATGATGATGACGTTGAGAATATCATAGTCGTAAATGAACATACCTCCGGCGAAGAATTGGCCAGGGTGCATTGTAGATACAAAGAGACTCGTGTACAAGAAGTGGAGGGTGATAACAACAAAGTGTTTGCTATTGCCCGCACACACGCAGAGCGAGCGAGGAAGAAAAATGAATAATGGATCAGCTCTTGGTATGCCTGGATACACGTAGCGAAAAGCAGTGACTACCTCGTGATCAGAAGAAGTTAATTTCTCCAGTCTTCTGCGCCGTTCGCCAGCAGCTAAACTCTCCTTGGCTTCCATGTCGAACGCATCTAAGTTCCCGGCGTTGTATAATTCATTTACACAAAAGGAAAGGCGCAGCTTTTGCCACTCGCGTATGCAAACAGGCACACCGAATAATGGAGCAGGAAAAAAAGACGCGCGACATGAAGCACACAATTCTGTTGATGCGGGCCTACGATGGACTCAACGGCAACGAGGCTGCTGACAGGATAGCCCGAGGGCATACTTTCCAGGCACGTGCGCCAGCTGCCCCGGAGCCTTCAACCCCTCTCTCACACAATTAGAAAGAAAACGATACGCAGAACCATACAAAGACCTCAGCAGACAGGAGGCAGTAACCTGGAGGAACAGGCAGGCAAAGTACCACAAAACCTAGCAAAGTACCACAAAATCTGGCCCGCAAAATTAAAAAATAACACATGCACTGCATGCGGTGAAGTCTCTGACGTCCTTCACATGATATGGAACTGCATAGAGCACTTAGAGAAATATAAAGCTCAAGCACTCAGCCAAGCGGAGTAGGAGGCACAGCTGGCCCGCACGGGTGTCTCTGAGCAGCGCAGCCTGCTCACCAGGACCCGGGAGACAGCCCAGGCCAATGGTATCCTGGACTCTGGAAACCACCCACGCTATTCCGTTAAAAAATTAAAGTTTACTCTCTCTCTCTCCCGCGGAAGGCAAGAAGCACCGCCCCGCTTCGTTGGAGCGCACTCACTCCCGCGTGGTCCTCATAGGCCTCTCATAGTTCGCAGGTCATCCTCATGAATAAAGGCTTATGAATGAATGAATCATAGCTGTCGGCAGATAGATGATGTCACATCCTTGACGTCACCATATTTGGTACTCTCAAATTGCACGCGAATCGCAGTATCTGTCATTTGCGGAATCCCGCTATCATCCTCATGGCAGACAAGCGGAATTGTGAAAAGCGTTTCGCGACCCGTGGCGGGATACAACGGTAAAGCGCTAGGCTGGTGATCCAAGAGATGGAGGCTCGGTTTCTGGATAAGACTAATTTTTCAAAATGAGGATAGGATAGGATAGAAAAGACATTGATTTCTCTGGAAAGGTCTTGGGCTAGTAGCAGACGAGAAAGAAGAGGTCCATCTTCCTTCTTCTCACAGGGTCGGTGCCCCTATTCCAGGGCTCCGCTGAGCTTCGCTGCTGGCTGGCTGTGCTGGATCAGACTTAGTTGACAACCCAGATCACCGCTGGAGAGCCGGCTCTCCCACTGTTCCACACTCGTGTTTCTACGAAATCTGTCGTTATTACTACATTCCCACGTGATGTGGTATAACGAAGGTTTGCTACCACACCACGGGCAGGTGTCCCGATATTGCGACGGGTAAATCTTGCTAAGGATATGCAGGCTTGGGAATGTTCCTGTGTGCTGTCTTCGCCAGTAGACTGCCTCTTGATGATTTAGATCACGATGAGGCGGCGGATAGCGGATCCGTACCCCCTTATAGTAGTTCAGAATGAGTACGTAGGGCCGACTCGCTCGTTTAGATCATCCGATTGGGAGGAAGCTCGGCTCGTATACCCTCGAGCTACCTCGTCGGCGCGTTCGTTCCCCGCAATGTCAGTGTGTCCTTTCACCCAGTAGATGTTGTGTGTGACGTTTGATGGGGTCGCGCTCTGGAGGAGCCTGAGCGCCGCGCGACCGCTTCTCTCGAATCTGTAAGAATGGTAAGGGACATGTTGCTTCGATACCCGGCTACCACCGTAAGAGCAACGGCCAGCTCCTCCCCTTCGGTTACCGTGCAATCCCTGACAGGCTCTTGCTAATTCCTTTAGATTAGAATCAATAGCTACCGCCACTACGCTGTTATGTGAGCTTCCTGTATACGGCGTCACGTCCGCGTATACCGTTGGGGAGTTTTCAGCTAGATTTGGTCGTAAATACTTCGCCCGGGCTTCCCTACGAGCCACATGCACGTTGGCGTCCATGTTCCGGGGAAGGGAGCTAACCTTTAGCATCTGGCGAATTGCGTCCGGTATGCTCGCAGTACAATTCTCGAATTCCGAAGTTCCGCTTATCCCCAGTCGCCTAAGAAACGAGCACCCCGTAAGAGTCTGCTGGAGATAGGCTATCTGCGTGACCAGTTGGGCTTATTTGATCTCTTCGAAGGTGTTGTGAACTTCAAGAGCTATTAGTTTTGCGTTGGAGGTGGTCAGTGATAGGTGCAGGGCTTTGGTGTAAGCTTTGCGGATGATGATATCGGCACTTTCCACTTCTCCTTTGTTGAGGTTGAAGTACGGGCGGGCGTAGCCACGCGACTGAGCACGAGGCTCTGAACCAGGAGCAGGGTATCCCCATCTCGCATGCCGCTCCGCTTCTGCGAGATGCGCGTGATCATCCGGGCGACCTGAGTGGTCGATTGCTTTAGAAGGACGAGCGTATGGCCGCATCGCTGGTTGCTCTGCAGCCATATTCCCAAGACTCGTATCTTGCCTCGTTCGGGAAGTAGCTGTCCTTCGAGGAAGATATTGAGGGTCCCTTCCATGTGTCCCTTCCTCTGCTGCCTCGTGCGGACCGGAGAAAGCAGAGAAGAAAGAAAAAGAAGAGGAAGAGAAAGACGCGCGGCGCAATAGCAGTCGTCCACCACCTAAGCGGTGGCGGGTACAATGACTGCCTAGAACAGATAAAAATATGGTGGCTGGCTAGCCACCATAGTCGATGGCCTTACAAGCGGCGTTGACCTACCATGCCAGCCAGGTAGGGCCAGGAACAACCACCCCTCCATTAAAGACTGGAATCTGGCACCTCTGCACTTCCTGCGGACCGGCGTAAGGCCACCTTGCTGAACTGCCTGGTACTTGAAGGTCAGCGCATTTTCTATACATTACCGTCATCGTCCCCTTCAGCCCATACCGCTGTTGCTTCACACTCCGGTGATGTGGCCCTTCGCCGTGACGAATCATCCTGTCTGGCTGTGTGCCATCAGTTTAGAGGAGAACAACCTACAGCAACTGTGGGAGAGAATGCTGCGCTGCTCGTACCCTGGGTTTGTCCAGCTCCAAATTCTTCTTGCCTGCATAGGAGTAGACCGATCCTCGGGGGTCGTGAGCTGAGCACAAGTAGCGGTCCCGGAGCGATTGTGCCGGCTGCATAGTTTTGCCTGTAAAGGGGCGGATTGCTCGGTGTAATTGTGCACAGCTCAAGCTCCCGAGGATTGGTCTACTCCTGCGCAGGCAAGGAGAACTCAGAGCTGGACAAACCTTTCCAGCTTCACGATCTTCGGGCCAGTGTAATCAAAATGAAAAGGCCTGGTCGGGACAACGTCACCGTCAAGCTTTTGGCGTACCTGCTTGATTCGACGTATCAGTGCCTACTCGACTCGGATACATTAACGCAATCTGGACAGGGGAAACCCCCTTCCCCAGCCACTGGAAAACGGCACTTGTGACTCATCCTGAAAGCTGGCAAACCAATCGACACAGATAACCTCCGCCCCATCTCTCTCACCTCCTCTGTGGGCAAACTAATGCAGACTATGGTGCGCGATCGGCTACCCAAGTATATTGAACACATGCACACTTTCACGGACACCATTTTCGAATTTCGCCCACACAGATCTGCACAGGATGTCTAACAAAGAAATTCACAATCCATTCGAACGCCTCCACAATGAGCGGGTTGTACTTACCCTAAACTTAACACGTGCTTTTGATAACATCACACATGAAGTCATGCTGGCCCACCTACGTGAAACACACTGTGGCAGCAATACTTTCAATTATATAAAAAAATTCCTTGCAGACCGAAAATCCTACATGAAAATACAAGACAAGGAACATGGACCATTCATGCTCGGCACGCACGGCGCACCTCAGGGCGCAGTTCTCTCCCCGCTACTTTTACCATTCCCATGATGCGTCTGCCGGCCCAGCTGGCTGAGGCCGAAGGCGTGCAGCACGCGCTCTAAGCCGACATCACCCTAAGGGCAACACAGGGCAGTGTGGGCGACATTGAAACCTGCCTGCAAACAGCGGCGAGCATAGTGAACCGCTATGCCCGGCGCTGTGGTCTTTAATGCTCCCCCAGAAATCACATTTTGTGCATCTCCATTTCTCTCCGAGATGCACTACACAAATCTTGCTCTCGCTTGCAATCGGTTCCATTCATGAAATAAAAGAGATCAGAGTACCCGGTCTCTTCATCCATCACTAAAGACGCCCTGACACAACACTAGCCAAGCTCGCCGGGCGAGGGATCAGGTAGGCCGTATGGTCCGCCGGGTGTCTAACAAACGCGGGGGTTGCGACGTAAGAATGCCTCGTGGCTGGCAAACGCCTTCGTAACCAGTCGAATCCAGTATTCGACTCCTTACTCCACTTGCGGAAGCACGAGGAGGATACCCTCGAAATGATCCTCCGAAAAATCATGAAACGTGCCCACGACCTCCCAATCTCCACCTCTAACAGTCGGCTAATGGCCCAAGGGGTAGTGAACACTTTCAGGGAATCTCGGGAAGCACATTTGATGAACCAAATACCCGCCTCACACAGACAGTGTCGGGTCGCCGCCTTCTTGCCCGGCTGAACAGTCAACATAAACAGTTCACACAGGAGAGGATACGCATCCCAGAACTCTGGAGACGCGCCCTCAGATGCGCCATCAGGTGTGTTCTACTTGGATATGTCGGGCCCCTATCCGGGGGGCTGGTACACGGCCGAAGGTGTTCACAACGGGAACACAGTCGATGGCCTTACATCAAAGGCCAAATCTATAACACACGCTGAAGAGGTAGCCATTGCGCTCGCCGCCTCAGACCACACTTCTAAATATATCATCACCGACTCACGAGGGGCTTGTCGGAACGTCACCCAAGGGTGGACCACCCCCTTAGCCTATAGTATATATCAAAATTGCAGTCGGGACACGAAATCCGCATGCCGAGATCTCGTCTGGGCTCCTAGCCACCAAGGTCTTGCAGGGAACGAGGTAGCTGATGCAGCCGCCCGCGCGCTTTCTCTCCGGGCAGTTTGCTCGGGACTCGAATCGGCTGAGGACATCGATTTAAATCCGGCGCACAGATTCAAATATATTGCAATTTTTTATCAAAGCTCGCATCACAAATACCCTAACCCCTGCAAAGGGTTAGGAAAAGCGAACAGGCTGCTCCTGTGCCTCTTCACTAACACAATGCTGTGCCCGGCAGAATTTTAAGATTTTGACTCCCAATTCACTGCCCAGTGTTAGTACTGTGGGAAGGTGGCTGACACCTACCACATGGTATGGGCCTGCCAACGAAACCCATCCCATCCATCGAAAACCTCCCATCCCTAACCCTTCCCGCGTGGACTGGGAGGCGACCATGCTCCGCGCCAAACAAACCTCCAAATGTAATATAAATGTTTTCACCACCACAACCCGGACCCTGGGTTCCAGCTAGCCGCCTTCCAGCGGGCCTTGGACGCCGCCGGCCAACAGCGTTTGTCAGCCTGCTTTTGAGGCATGCCCCCCTCATCCATCCCAAGCAACGGAGGGCCGAATATCCTTCATCCGCGAGTGTAAATAAAATGTTCTACTCTCTTCCTCTCTCTCTCTTTCTGACCAGGATGCATGGCAGATAAAACGACTCATGAACAAGGAGTGGGCAATTGAGAGAATTTTGAATAATAAAGACGGATTTGAACAAAACATTAAAAAGAAAAGAAAAAGCAAATAATTCTCATGTGACATGCAATCCAAACCAAATAGATCCAACTCGCGTTCTTTTTTAAACAGCTTACTCACGTAATGCTTCTGCTTTGTTAAAGATGATTTTCCCCCTGATCAGTGACAGTTGAGAGCTCCTGCTCAATGATCTTCCTGCCAGGCGTTTAGCTCCTTCCTATTTAACTTAAATTGGTTTAAGCCCGGCATAGCTTTGCTGGCACCGGAGCATTCTATATGTCTTACCTATTCTTTTAACTTTTACGGAGAAAGCCTTTATAGGTTCTTGAGTGTGGACAGGATATTTGCTTCTGCGGGGGGTGTCCCACCATCATTGTCCAGACATGAATCGATTGGTAAGGAAAAAAAATATTTTATGAAGTAAAGGGTAAAAAATATGTTTGTATTCTAACGAGCTTTACTGAAAGGCGAGCTCGTTTGCTAGGGCAAGGTCGAGGCTTGCTGGTAGGCGCTTGCAATGTAGTCGCTGGCTCGAACGACTAGTGCTCGCGTCTCGTGCCGGCGCGCTGGCGATAGGTCTTCTTTAGAATCCCCCCCCCCCCCCCCGGGACAAGAGGGAGCCATCCAGGCGACTAAAGGGGACGATACTACGTCTGGGTCGCAGTACGGTTTGAGCCGAGAAACAGGGATAGCCTCACGCGCACGTCGTCGAAGGTCTGGCGAAGGAGTGACGGGCTCAACAGCGTAATTGACGGGTGAGGTGCGCTCAAGGAGGCGGTAGGGTCCTTGGCATTTCGGCAGTAGCTTGGAAAAGAGGCCAGATGACGCACGAGGCACACGTAGCCAAACACAGGCTTGCGGACGAAAGCTATAGGCGGCGTGAGCTGAGTCAAAACGATGTTTTTGTCGGCCCTGGTCGGAAGACGTGAGTGAACGGGCGAGCTTCCTGAACTCCTCAGCATATCTTGAGGTTTCATACGCAGTGGTAGCTTCAGAAGAATCAGGCCGGTAAGGAAGTATGGTGTCAAGTGGCGAAGATGGCAAACATCCATATAACAGGAAAAATCGCGAGAATCTCGTAGTGGTCTGCGTAGCGGTGTTATATGCATACGTGACAAAGGGTAGCAATGTGTCCCAGTTGGAATGGTCGGCACTGCAGGTACGTACATCGACAAGATGTCGCCTAGGGTTCAGTTGAATCTTTCAGTCAGACCGTTAGTCTGCGGGTGGTAGGCCATAGTAGTGCGATGGGTGATATTACATTGCTGCAAGAGGGAGGAAACCATTTCAGAAAAGAATACACGACCACGGTCGGTCCCTCAACAGTTCCCGTGGCGCTCTGTGACCAAGGATGAAAGGGTGTATGAGGAAGGTAGCAACATCGCGTGTCGTAGCAGCAGGTGGAGCGGTGGTTGCGGCATAACGGGTGAGATGATCTACCGCTACAATGACCCAGTGGTTTCCGGTTGCATTGTAGGGAAGCGGGCCGTAGAGGTCAATGCCTACTCGGTCGAAAGGTCTTCATGGGCAAGACGAGGCTTCTTGGGACCGGTGGAATAGCGATGGGCTGCCTTCCGGCGTTGGCAATCAAGGCAGGAGCGAACGAACTTGCAAACGTAAGTGTAGATTTCAAGCCAGTAGAAACGCAAGCGAAGCAGAGTATAAGTCTTGAATGCGATAGCGTGAGCGGCTTCCCGGTCAGTGTGAAATGAAGCGCAGAAATAGAGACGCAAGTGTCAAGGAATGACGAGCAGCCATTTGCGGCCGGAAGATAGATAATTTCGGCGGTATAACAGGCCATCGCGAATTGTAAAATGAACAGCTTGGCGGCGAATTGCACGAGGCGTCGAAGTGGGCGAAGGGCCGAAAGGAACGCGTGAAGGCAGGCGATCCATGGATCTCTGGGCTGCTCCACTGCATTGTTGGTCAAAGACAAGGAACTGCAGTCAATAGGGGAATCGTAAACACTTTCAGGGGGTAGCGGAGAGCGAGACACTGCTTCGGCGTCGTTATGCGTCCTTCCAGGTCGATATACAACATGGATAGCATATTCTTGAAGCCGTAATTCCCCACGAGCGAGGCGGCCAGTTGCATCCTCAAGGGAGGACAGCCAACATAGAGAATGGTGGTCCATAACGACTTCAAAGTGTCGGCCGTACACATAAGGGCGTAATTTCTCTATCCCCAAATTACGCCCAGACACTCCTTCTCCGGAACTGAGTAGCTTAGCTCCGGCTTCGTCTAGGTGCGGCTCGCGTAGGCGACAACATATTCAGCACACCCGAGTATGGGAGAATAATACCTGTGCAGCTTGCATCAGTGTGGATCTCAGTAGGAGCATCAGGGTCAAAATTCTGCAGTATGGGCGGCGAGGTAAGCAATCGGCGCAGTGCACTAAAGCCTCGTCACAGGCAGAACACCAGCCGGAGAGGTCGTTGCTTCTACGAAGGAGGGTTGTCAGTGGAGCAATGATGGAAGCAAACTGCGGATCAACCGTCGGAAATAAGAGCCTATGAAACTATGAAACGTCGGAGTTCCTTCATTGTGGATGGTTTTGGGAACGCAGTGACAGCACGAAGTTTAGGTGGATCGGGGAGCACACCGTCCTTAGAAATAACATGGGCCAAAAGTGTCAATGGGCGTGCGGCAGTGACATTTCTTCGATTTGATTTGCAGGCCAGCTGCTGTAATGCATTACAACAGCTGCAGTAATGCAATCGAGCGAGATGCGTCGGGAAATGCGGCGAGAAAACAACAATGTCGTCCAAATAGCGCAAGCAGGTCTTCCGCTTGAGGCCGAGCAAAATATGCTATCCATCACGCGCTCGAACGTAGCAGGTGTATTACACAGTCCGAACAGCATAACGTTGAATTCGTACAGTTAGTTGGCGTCATGAAAATTGTCTTGGCATCGTGTGCATCGGCCAGCCGGACTTGCCAGTATCCAGAACGAAGGTCCAAACATGAGAAAAATTCTGCGCCTTGTAAACAGTCAAGGGCGTCGCCAATACGAGGCAAGGGATATACGTCCTTAATGGTAATTTTGTTGAAGTGCCGGTAATAAACGCTAAAGCGGATAAAGCCGTCTTTTTTGGTAACAAGAACGACGGGTGATCCCCAGGGACTGTGCGAAGGTTGAATGACGCCATGCTTAAGAATGTCGGCCACTTCTTCGTCAATGATTTGACGTTCGGTCGCAGAAACACGGTAAGGTCTTTGGTGCCGGGCCGAATAGGTACCGGTGTCGATCTGGTGTATAACAACCGTGGTGCGGCCTAAACTATGATATCACAAATCAAAGGAGACACAGAACTGGTCAAGCAGGGCAGAAGCTGGGTCTGTTGAGTCGGCGTGAGCGTATTGTCAAAAGAGCTGACGATGATGTCTACTGGATATGAATCAGCAGAAGTAGCAGTAAGCGCAACACCAGGCATATGGCAAGGGTTATTATCACAGTTCTCACATTCCAGCATCGAGACAAAAGGCTGGACGTGTCCCAGACACGCACCACGAGGAAAAGAGAACGAGCAGTTCACTGGATTGATGACGGCCATAGCGCTATAGCCATCTTCAACAGCAAGCACGGAAGACGGCAGGGGTAGACAGTGACGGCGCGTGAAGCCGTCGGAAGGCGTGAAGATGACAGATCTATCGGAAAGAGAGTCGGATAAAACCCACATAAGGACGGCAGAACATGGTGGGATTGAAACATTGTTATCCACAGTGAGTTTGGCGCACGTAGTAACGGTGTCAGTCACCGTAGCATCACAAAGGGGAAACAGCGCTAATTCAGCACGAGTGCAGTCGACAACGGCCTGATGTTGGGATAGAAATTCCCAGCTCAAGATGACGTCGTTAGAGCATGATGAAAGAACGATGAATTCAATGATGTAGAGAGCACCCTGAATACGAACTCTCTCTATAAATGCGGCCGCAGGATATGTGAGCTGGAAATAGGCGGCACGAAACGAAAACCCACATAGCGGCGTCGTCACTGTCCTATCTGGCGGCACAATTTTTTGCTCAGCCCGACACAGCAGCACCGGTGTCAACTAGGGCAAGAACATCGATGCCTTCCATGGAAACATTTGTAAAATTCGGCGGCAAAAAACGAGGGCTTAGATCTTCCGTCGAAAACGCAGTTCTTGCCTCCGGAACTGCGATCACTAGTTTTCCTGCGGCGGAGTTGAACGACGGTACATGGAAGACACCGAGCGGCAACGCGGAGATGGAGAGCGGCGACGAACAGATGGATGGTATTCGGGGTCGAGGGGTTCGGAAGTAGGGGTTCAGGTAAAATGCGGAGGAGAGTCGTAAACGTATGCTCGGTGGTCGGCTTTATCAAAGGAGGTCATGGCGTGGCGGCGGCAGTTACGCATCACGTGTCCAGCGATGCCACAGGCGTAGCAAATTGGCTAGTTGTCTGGTGTTCGTCATGGTTGGAAACATTGGGGCCGCGGCCGAACAGCAGAAGCTGGAATGCCATGAGGGGGAGATCGAAAAGGAGGAAACTTTGGCGACGGCTGTCGGGTTATTTCAGCGTAAGTAAGCGATGCAGTAACAGGATGCGCAGAAGCAGGCAGCGCTGCAAGAGGAAGCGCTGCAACTGCAGGCACTGCAACGGAAGGCGAGTGACAAACTGACAACATGGTCTCGGACACTTGCTCCCGGATCAGATGTTGAAGTGTCGCTGCCAGATTTGATGGCCGGTTTCGAACAGAGGGAAGCAGCGACAGCTGCTAGGAGCCCTCCTCACAGACGAACTGCTGAATATGGTGTAGGAGAGAACTGCTGACTTCGCTCGTTACGTCGAGGATATTAAGAGTAGCGGCCTGTGCCGAGGGCAGCCGAGTGAAGATTCGCCCTAGGCGCAGTACGTCATAATTCTGGCAGATATTGATGATCTCACATTCAGAGTTGAGACCTTTGGCTGCAATCATGTGAAAGGTGTCTAGTTCAATGCCCTTAAACACAAGCTTGATGCGCTCAGTCTCTGTCATTGATGCGCTGACGCGCTTGCATAGATCGAGGACGTCTTCGATATAACTGGTGAAGTTTTCACGGAGCTGTTGGGTGCGCGAGGAAAGACGCTGCTCAGAGTGAAGTTTGCGCACGGTCGGACGCCCGAAATGTCAATAAAGGATGTCTTGAAAACGGACCAGGTGGCAAAGTCCAATTCGTGGTTTTTAAACCAAAGGTTCGCCACATCCGTCTAGTAGAAAACTACATTTCTCAGCTTCATGCCGTCGTCCCACCGGTTGTGAGCGCACCCTCGGTTTTAGGAGGGCAGCCAGTCTTCCAAATCATTGTCGTCCATGCCAATGAAAATAGCAGGACCTCGTTGACGAAGCGTACCGAGACAGGTTTGGGTGGCGAAGCTGTTGGGTGGATGGCGTCACCTGGCATCGCGGTAGCCAGGGTACGACTGCGTAGCTCCAGGATCAGTCTTCGCAGACTCCACCAAGATTATAACGAACTTTATTGTTAGGCGAGCTCGTTTGCTAGGGCTAGGTCGAGGCTTGCAGGTACGAGCTAGCAAGTAAGGCGCTAGCTCGAACAACTGGTGCTCGCGTCTCGTGCCGGTGCGCTGGCGCCAGGTCATTTTATTATTTACAGCTAATGCTTTCTAAGGCCCACCGGTTGTCTTCAGTGCGCGGCTGAGTCATAGGTATTGGCGCTTTAAAGAGCCGTCATATGTATTCCAAATGTGCAAACTTGGTCTGCTAGAGACCTGCTGGTGTGGCTTCACTCATTCGAAGATCTCCAATAAATCGCTCACATTCATGCGGCCATCTCTCTTCCTGATTCAACTGTGACGTAAACTGAACAATTTCGGCTAACCTAGAATATATTTGGAATTCGCAAACGTCCCTAGGTGCAACTGGAGAACTCCATCCGCAGCAATTGCCAACTAGCTTCTACCAAAAGCTATGTATCTGTATAAGTTAACTCCTGAGTGTGCGCTACAGACGTACTACAGGGAAGGTGCTCACGTTCCTAGCCACCAGTTTCGGGAGAGAAGGTAGACATGAAGCAAAATCTCAAAAATAAAATATTCAGCCCATCGCTTAAAAGCCTTCTTGCACTGGGTACTGCTCCATTTACACATGCGAGGCCGCGAATTCCGAAAGGCCATAAAATGGCATATGAGGGGCGCCAAAAAGTTGTAGATATTCAATTGTCCTTGAACCATGGAAACAAAGACATATTTTGTGGTGTGGTCGTTTTTTGGGGTAGTTTTTTCTTGGCTATGTCCTGTATACATAGAAACAAACATGTGTCCTTAAATTGGGGCATTATGCACAAAAAGTGTATCTTTATTTATAGCGGCGCCTAACAAAAACTGAGTAGCAGAATTCAGGGCTGTGCTCAAAGCTCTTGTATTTTGCCGCGCTTTCTAGGCTCGGTGCAAGCTGCCCTGGCGGAAATTCGATTGTGTGTAAATGTTGCTATCCCAATGAGCGTGCAAAAAACAGTAGTATTTTATAGCATCTTCTAAACGAGGAGTGTGCAGGAAGAAAATCGATGCTCTTTTTTTTTCATCACCATCATCAGCCTGACTATGCCCACTGCAGGGCGAAGGCCTCTCCCATATTTCTCTAATTACCCGGTTCTGTGCTAGCCGCATGCACTTGACCCCTGCGAACTTCTTAACCTCATCCGCCCACCTACCTTTCTGCCGCCCCGCGCTACACTTTCCTTCCCTTGGAATGCAGTTTGTTACCCTCTAATGCAACTCCGACGATGATTCTGAAGCGAGTGATTAGGAGAGAGATTCCTGCAGTTCAAGAAGCAGCTCAGAAGAGCACGGTGATAACATCGAGCCTCTAACATGCTAATGGTGCTTCTGTAAATTCTGGCCTGAGGGCTGCCTTTAGGGCTTCTACTGTGAGAAAAAGCAGGACATTGTGGGTCACTAATAAAGAGAACCACTATGCCGGGAAGCGTGCTGGTTTTTTGGGGGTTTACAGGGTCAACATGCATGGCAGATATATCGACTGACTGCTTGCTTGCTGTAATTCCTCAATCTTTACTTCAGAATATTGTTTACAAACATGTTCGTATGCAGTTCCAAAAGACAACAGGAAAGAAAGCAATGTAACCGAGGTCACGAGGCCGCACTCCAGCGAAGTTTACAAAATGCATGGAAGGCGTCGACTTTATGAATTCTTTGATATCAAGGTACAGAAATAACGTCTGGAACCCAAAGGGTTACTTAATAATGCTCGTCCATCAACTAAATGCGGCAGTCCCAACGCCTCGACAGTATGGAGATGCAACAAAGTCAAGAAACGCTTTGTGTACCAACTTGAGTTGTGAATTCGCATTGAAATCGCGCTCATTAACCGAGTTGAACCAGATCAGAACTCGGGGCGCGGGGCAGCCCATCCGATGATTCTGCGCTCGATTTTATATAGAAGAGAGTGCCCCACCGAAGAGAGTAAGCCAACTGCTGCCCGCGTCCTGCCTGCCATAGCGAGACAAGATACCTCCGCAGTCGCTGCAACGTCTGTCTCTATACCAAGTGATCCGAGTCCCTCCACAGCGCATAAGCGATGTATGCACCTTCGGAGGTTACAAAACTATGTCATTTAATAATCCTGCAATACTTCACGCCCTTGAGCCAGAGTCCTTTTCGGCGCAGTGCAAACTTTATGGCCGGAAGGCAAACTTATACCATATGGCATGGGCTTGTTAACAAAACGCCAGTATTGACGTAATAAATCAGCCAAGGTGGGAAGGCTGGAAGGCGGCCCCGTCCAGCTCGGACCTCAAGGAACAACGAGCCCTCGTCGAAAGAGCACGTGCAGCGGCTTATATCAACGGTGTCCCGGACTAGGAACCCGATCAGCCTTCCCTTAATCTAAGCAAATGTGGCTTTCAATAAACGTTTTCGTCGTCATCATCCTCTCCATGCCACACGAGCAAACTTTCCCATCGCCGCTTCTCGCCTTCTGGGCATGCGCCTGTCGCGCTGCAGCCGTCTTGCCGCGGCGGAATTGGTTTCACAGGGGGGGGGGCGTGGTTTGAGCCTGGCGTGGTGTCGCCGACTTGACGTATCCGAATTCGACCAGGGCTCGCCTGCTCACCGAAAACGTTGGAGTCTAACTTTACTTTCACTAACCGTAGCCAAGTCGCAGTCATTTTTTCTCTCCGCATTCTAAACAACAATGTACCTACAAGGGAGTAAAAAGGAATAGCATTTCCTCCAGCGCACTGCCGTGTAGGGGCACGGTATTCTCTTCAATTCCACAGATAGATTATCTCAACTTAATATACGTAATGCATTATTCTGGAAGCAGAAGGATATTCTCTTCCTAAACAATATTTATTTGATGTAATTAGCTTTGAAAGGAGACTTTTAAACGCAGGACCAGAAGTATTGACCTTATGAATTAGAGGGCATAGAGATTTCATTTCATATCTTCATAATCGCTGGAACTTTGCACATTTTAAATGCGAGAATTATTTTCCGTATTCCTAGTGATGAAAATTTGTCTCGCGGCGCGGCAGCATGTCCCTACTATAAAATGGAGGGCGCTGGACGACAAGCTACTCCTTTTTTACTCCTTATAGGTCTACTTTTTTCACTTGTAGACACATTGATCTGTAAGGTATTCATAGTGATGTCGCAGGGAAGTGAATTGAACATGCTGCAGCTGCACACTGTTGTACTGAAGATCTCTTGGCTGTCTGGGTGAGATGTGCTTTCATGATGGCACAAGAACGCAGCAAAGCTGTTTCAACAGCATTCCTGCGAACATAATTATAGTTACGTTATATTTGTTATTTGGCGTCCCTGATCTTAGTAGTTTGCCTCAAGTGTGCGGGCCCACTCAGATTTAAAATTTACTGCAATTATGGTATCGCCCAGTTCACATCACATTACTCAAATTATTTTCTGGTCGGCTACCACTACCAACGTTTCCACCAACCAATCAAGAACTGTAACGAAGAACAAGATATAAAAAAATATACTCGCATAATTTTAAAATAAAAATGAATGCTTGGTGCGATTTCGACAAAGATCCTAAAATAAGTTACTTCATTGCGCTAACATGTCTGGAAGCTACATTAATAAAGTTTTTATTGTTTCTACTTTCTTCATGTTGTTTGGCTGGTTTTAAGCATGAAATTTTCACTATTTTTCCCTGGGTGGTTTATTCCATTATTTTGCCGGACAGGAGGATCTTTTTCGCGGCTACTTCCTTTGCCATCTTTTTCTTTCATCTCTATCGTTTCATTCCTTTTCACGCAAGCCGTGTGTATCAATTAATGCGGCTCTGGCGTTATTTTCTCACTGCATTTAATTCACACAATCGCTTGCTCTTGGCATACCCCTACAGTTTAAATTATTTTTTCTAGGAGCTGTTACTTCGCCTACCTCACAGGCACCTTCGAATTATGGCTACATGCACGGTCAGGCGTTGATACGGTTCATTGTCATCCAATAGGTGTGCCATTTGTATTAGATATTTGGTGCGTCAACAAAATTTCCCGTTTAGTGTTCTAACTTGTATGTTTCTTAGCACAAACCTCAATTTTAGAGATAATTGCTTTGCATTCTCGACATTATTTTCACTGCTATTTTGATTTGTGTAAAGGTTTTAAGATGATGAAAAAGGGACACAACAACGAAAGCACTGGGTAGCATGATGCACAATGCTAGTAGTTCAGCCCCCAGCCACCAGCAGGCAGCCAAGGAGGCTTATATAGGCGTCTTCGACGCAACCACTATGCATTACTATGCTGCA
>JAJIZL010068836.1:0-23085 GCA_023969395.1 Amblyomma maculatum
ACACACACACACACACACACACACACACACACACACACACACACACGCACACGCACACGCACACGCACACGCACACGCACACGCACACGCACACGCACACGCACGCACGCACGCACGCACGCACACACACACGCACACACGCACAAAAAACAACATACATTCGGACTTAGTAGGCCTTTATCTAACGCAAACGAAACTTTAGAATCTACCGTGTTTGCCAAAAGTAACCAGGCTGCGGGTTTCGCTTATCGGATGAGTTGCAGAGAATTCGTACCACTTATGAAACTGGAAATATGGGAAAAGTAAAATTGAGCTCCTGTCCTCACGTATTAACAATTTGTGATCCTCTGGAATTCAACGTTGGCTTCAAAATACAAGCGAGAAGCAAAACATGTAGTCTGGTTACTTTTGGCAAAGACGGTACCTGCGCATTCGCCGATTCACCTTGCGCGCCTGCCTGCAAAGGACAACAGATAGAAACTTCTTGCGATTTGAGTTGTATTTATTGCTTCAAATGCAGTTAGCCTCAAATTACGAAAAAAAAAATACTGCGTGTGAACGCATTCAAGTAGATGAATATAAGTTTTGTTGTTTCTCAATTTGTGGGTACTTCTGTGGGAACCGAGACTAAAGCTTGGGGCTTGTCTGTTCTTTGTTCTATTTATTTTCTGTCCTTGCGCTTCGCCTAGGACACGAAAGCTTTAAGCTAGAATGCTTTAGAATTCCTACTGCGTGCAATAACATACTTTCAGTTGCATTTTTGAAATGCTTCCACTTGTTTTATTCCAGTATTCAATACTGCAATGAATTAGTTCACACACAGGCAAAGAGAAAGAAGCGACTGTCGAAGAACCAAGCGGGCACACTGCTTTCGTGTAGCACCCTTTGGGGCTACATTATAAAGCATATTGGCTCAATTCTAGGCGCACAGTGATATAAATTGAGTCCTCGTTCACAGCCAATAGGGCAACTTGGCCAATCCCATCGTCACTTGTTTTGAGCGGAGCAAATTACTCTCTTTACAGGCAAATATATTTCTTGTCATTTTAGGCTTCTGGACAATTAATGCACTGTACTGTGTACCTAGATCGGAGATTTTCTTTTTTTAAAGCGACACCTTAATTGGGAAAAACAAGTTTGTGTCCTCATAAATTTGGAGCTTTATGGAGTCGACGCTATTGGACGACGTACGAGAAGGTGGACACGCCGGAAATATCTGTGTAGAAAAAAACGTGCTCCGCAGTGTTGCGGAACTGTCAAATTGTCCCTAACTCACCTCGCTAAATACTAATCGAATGGCAGGACAGTTTATTGCTTCGGCTCATTGCTATTACCACCTAGGACGAATAAAAAAAATATTTAGTTGTCGCACTGCACTCTTTCCACTCATAGAAAAATTGTTTGGGGCCTCGTTAACATCTTCAACGCTGTTTTTGAGCTTTATCGCGCCCTAGAAAGATGCGAACAAAGGGACGTGCTCTTTTTATTTTTCTTACTCAGCATTGCTTGCATTATACTCCCATCTGGTTACTTCGGAAACGATACCTATCAAGTCAGGCTGCTTCAGAACTTGGTACATTTGCTGCATAAATTACTGAGTTTCCTGCAATTACAAAAATGTTTCACTCCAGCCAAGTAATTCTTCTCGTTCCAGAGGAATCGATATCTGGAACTAGGTTTCTTACAGCGAACTGCGTAACGCATATAGTTAAAAAAAATCAACTTCATTTGTTTACCGCCGGATAGTTTTGCGACGATTGCTTTGAAGCTGAATTAATGGACAAGGAAGAGTTTAGGAGAGAGGTAAGAGAGGGAAGGCGCGAAACAGCAAGAAAGAAAACAAAAAGAGGGAATGCAATGTGAAGGGTCTTTGCCATCATTTTGTGCCCCTATCCAAATTCAGCGCTTTCTTCCGCATGTGGCGTCTTAAGAACTGGCTTGCGGATACCTAAATCTTATTTGAAATACTATTCAGAAAGATTTGCATGTCATCGCATGCTACAGAAGTTGCCACTGGAGGTAATAAATCCTAACGCACGCTCAACTTTTGTCGTCAATGAGCTTCACTCTATGGCGCCTCGCTATAGTGAATACTTTTCCCATTGAAAGCATGGGAACGTGGCTCGAAAAACTTCAAATAACAGTGAACGTTGTTCCTATGCAAAGTATCCTAACAACTCTAGGTCTTTTTGAGGTGATCAGAGAGGGGCAGCTTCTGGACCATAAATCTGCTTTTATGATTAAACGCGCCCACAGCACACTAAAATGGTGTTACTCAGGCGTGCAGTTCTAATCGCTGTAAGCTGAAATAATTACTATGCTTGAGCGTAGCAGCGCTCATCAACTTTATTGCGTCTGTCATGCAAAAGTAGGTGCCATATGACTCTTTAGGGACGTGTAGCGGCGCAACATCTAAAAACAAATCGGCCAAAAAAAAGCTATTAACCAGCGGCACGCTTACCGTATTGTTACCTAGTGAAAATCATGGGGTTTCTTAACACATGAACATCTTTTCCTGCGCTAGACAATGCCCTTTCTTCGGCCCGCCTCTATTTGCCCAGTTAGCGAAGGCAGCTCTTCCGAAGCTCATCCCTCTTTTGTTCTGTACGAGCTCAAAGTGGGGTCCTGTTATGGCTGTGTTCATAAGCATTTCCTCTGGAAATTAAAAATAACTCGGGTTCTTATGATAGAATGAAATACTTCCACGCTTTCCAAACGACAAACGTTTCTTCTATTTTAGATGGCAACCGTAGTCTGGATACTCTTAGTGTCCCACAGGCGAACATCAGAACCACTTTTCCAGGTTATATTATTCGTTGATATGAATATTCAGATCAAGTCATGAAGCTGATCGTGAATAACCTTTTAACGCACAAGAGGCGGTAGGCCTCTGAAACGGCTCGACCAAGGGTCTTTGCGGCACGTGTAATACTTATATCGTCATTTATCTAATTTGCCCCTCGAGCCGTACTGTTCAAACACACAGTCATGAGGCTGGTGAGATGACACGTGTCTAACCCGCATATTACTGAAGTCGACATGTTATGACGCCTACATAGCAATAGACCCTGAAAGGCAGCTGAAAATATTGTAGAATTTGACGTGGGTAAAGGAGACCAGCATTAAAAACGTTCTGGTGAAAGCTGCGAAGTATTTTTGCGCCAGCATTTGTACTGGGGGCATTAACACCGATCTAAATGCCGCAGGCGTTCAGAATTTTTTCCAATGCGCAGCACCGAGTAGGTGCTCCAGTGATGAAATCATGCAGAATGCGTCTAATATTCCAGCGACGAAATGGTTGCTTGAAGGAAGAAAACCAGCACCAGCGAAGGAATGGCTCATGAATAGTTTTTTGGTGGCCTTGGGGGACGCATGGACGCAAATGGGCGAATTCGAGTGATATTTTGAAAATTCAGTAAGAGTGATGCCATCTAAAATTTCTTTTTGTACTTTCGACGCAATGTAGGCCATGCTGAACTTCGGCACGGGTTTAATGGGCGAGTCGGCAAACATCTCTAACGCTGGTGCTAAACTAAGCATGCTGCACCTACAAGTTGATTCATTTGAGTCCTTGACTCTCTCTAGTTTTCAAAAATTATTCCAGCTTCCCTTTATTAACTGAGCTTACTATCACAGCCAAAATTATGGGGCGCTGAAATCATCTTAAAATGCAACAACACTAGGAACAATTTTGCTGCTGCATGTTTCTCTCGTTTTTGTCCGAAGGGCTTGTCGTTTTATTTATTTCCTTTTTTACCTAATTAGAAATTATTGGTGGTACCGCACTCGACATACCGCCACCACTTTCGGCCAAGTCACGTGATCAGTGCTCCTACAAATACGGCTGTGCCTTGCGTTTACGATGTCACACATCCCAATGACCAGTTAGCGCTATCCTTGTCAGCCGACAACTGCAACCTTCCGGAGTAGTTGCTCAAACAGCTCAGAGAGCTCTGCCATGACGCTTTCCACCCGTCAGGCCACCTACCCCGTTGGCACGTCAAGGGGTCTGCAGTCTTCTTTAGGAAATCACAGGTCACAGGAAATCACAGGAAATCACAGGAAATCACAGAGCCTGTTAAGCCACATGGCATATAATATAGTCATGAGATGAAGGCGGCAACGGTTATACAGCCACCTCGATAACTCAATTCAGAGTAACTGAGAGTGATGTAGTTTTATGGACTGACTGTAATATGAGACTCCATGTGCGTCACCTTTTGAGAAAGCTCGACTGGTTCCAAACAGTGCAAGACGAGCACCGTACTTCCCTTCTTTCGGTGGATTTATATGAGAACTGAACTCAGCAGCTGACTGAAGCGAAAGGCACTGAATGCTGCTCAGCTTCACAGGTGATGTGATTACAGTGGGTTACACATAATCTGAGCCTACTTAAATAACCACCATGTGCCTCAATTCAACCTCCATCAATAAATTTATCTATCTTTCTGCATCTCAGTAGAGGAATGCGTCTTGGCTATGAGTAGTGACCTCAGAGTTCGGTATCGCGGTGGAGGTTTCTAAACCGATATTAACCCTGCCGCATAGATTATATTTGGAGGTCAGGTGTGAGCACTCTTTGTCACGGGAAGGTATGGCGGGGTGCCGGCAGAGTGTGCTGTGCTGAAATAAAACTGGATTTTGAAACAATTGTCGCCAAAAACTAGACATGTTCTTGGGTTCTTAGTGTCTACTATTCTAAAGCGTTAGAACGTATCTTAACAATTCGTCATCTGCAACTTTCATTGTTGCTTCGATTAGCGAATCGAATAGGAGGATATTCATTTGTATAATCGCAATATATATTTGCACACTGGCGGTTGCACTAGTGTCCTTGAACCCAATGCAGTCAGAACAAACACAGGAGCGCAGAGAGAAAGCATACTGTGACTAATGTCTTAAAGAAGAACAAATATGGATGGCATCACATGAAGCAGAGTTGGCGCTTTATTTAGCTTCAGTGTCTCCATCCCACCTTTTTTCTTCCGCAGTCCTGAGTTGAGGTGACCTCCAAGACACACAATGGCGCCAATTGATGACATTACCTCGTGTTATTACACCGCTGTACTAGCTCAGTTCCTCGTCGTCGCGTTCGTAACGATCGGGGAAGGCAGAAAGGAAGGCGATTATTCATCCCTTGCTGTTCCCGAGAAGCGGCTCTCGTTAACTAAGCAATACGTGTAGCACCAGGCGAAGCAGGCACGAAACAAGACATGGTGGTTCAAGTAGCCGACGCCTCTCGCCAGCGCATTGAGTTCGTGTTAGCATAGCACTTCTATGGCGCGGAAAAAGAACAAGACTCTGCCTCAGCAAAGTTGGACATTTCATAAGCTTGCTTCGTGCGATAGTTATAGAGTCGAAGAACTCCGTCATTGTAAATTTCGCGAGTCAGGAAGAAAGTTACACCAGCATTGAAATAAATACAAAATCCCGAGAGCTTATTTCTGAGAGCTTTTCTTGTGTCGATTTATTGATATTCTGATTCTAACAATGGCTGTACTTGGTTCATTTATGTGATGAAGTTGTAGAGCTACAAGGAAAATACTTAATAACCACTGGTGACTTCAATTCGCCGCATAATAATTGGAACCAGCTAAGTTACGGTTGTTTCATTTCTGCTAATGCGATTCTTGACATTATTTTTTCTCTTCACCTAGAAGATGTGAACGTTCAATAACTGAAGCAACTCAATTCTTGAACTTCTGATCATTAGTGAAATTTTTACCCTGCTAACGTGCCACTAGAAACCAGAATTTCAGACCATAAGCTGATTTTCTCACGTACGCAAGATCTCTTTACAGTTAGAAAAAAAGTTCCGAAGGAAATGTAGTTAATGATTTTGAAAGAGCATATGATGGCGACTATTATAACACTCGTCTTTGCGATCCTATACATAGAGTTGAAAGCGTATGGCAGTTGTCTTACGATACTGTTAGATACTGTGTTTACAATTTCATACCATCAAAAGTTGTTCGCAAACGTCGTTCATTCCCTGTATTGCTATGGAGATAATTTACTGCAAGCGCAAAATAAAATATCTGAGAAATGAAGCTAACCAAAAACAAAGCCCTTTAGACTTCATATATATAATTTTCTGAGAAAAGTTGACAAGCTGGAGATAGCTTCTTTAAGAACAGTCTGGAGTTGTTTGCCGAAACTAACCTTTTGAAATACTGCCGAATATTTGGCCAAACTAGAATCGAACAAGCCAAAATAGAGTTTGACGACAAAACATTGACTGATCCACGTGATGTCGCCAAAGATTTTAACTCCATTTCCAAAGCATCTTTTCAGAGTAAGACTAAACTGAGCAAAACGGCGTTATGTCGGAGTATTCAAATGACATTTTATCACACCCCAGGGTGTTCTAGAGGGTTTTGGATATCAACACGAAAATAAGCTCGAGGACTCAATGGCATTCCTATTTATTCTTGCAGTGCCATGCTGAGCAGATGTCTGAATTTCTTACCGATCGTTTTAACTTGTCACTTAGGTCATACAATATACCAGCTGATTGGCGAAAAACCCTATTGTACTGATACATAAAAAAGGCACATCGCCACCTGGTTACGTTTACCGACAAGTTTCCAACACCAGTTAATGTAGTAAGCTTTTGGAGCATGTTATAACAAGTTTCATGCAGGAATACCTGGTTCAAAAAGACGTATACTTTCTGTTTACTGTAATGTCTCTAGAAAAAGTCTCTCTAAAGCTATGCAGTTATACTTACAACCATTCGTAGCTTTTTAACGTTCTTGGACTGTCTTGGCAGTGTGATGTTTCGTTCTTTTGTAAAACCTTTGACAGAGTGCCCCATTTAAAATTCTTCTTCATGCGGAAGCGACTTGGCCTTACGACCGACATACTTGATTGGATTTCAAAATATCATAGGGAGGCACCAAATTTCTCACATTCAAAATTTTTCATCCAGCATGTCCTTCCTGTTAGAACCAAAGTATTGGCCTGCGGTAGGGTTAAATAAATAAATAAATAAATAAAAAAGAAATGTTTTCTTAGCGGACGAGTGGCACACAGCTCATTGTAGCGTCAGCTCAGAGAGTACCATCGACGAATTCTCATTCTCGCGAAAATCCTTCGAGGATTTCAAAAAGATAAAAAAAAAGCCAGATGTCCTCAAGGCGCCTGTAACCTGAGGCTCCCGCATACCAGAAAAATATAACAGGTGGATTATCTATAGCCAAGAATTTAATTGCCCTCGGTTGTCAATGACACAACGCGATCACGCTGGGGGCTCAAAATAAGGAAGGAAGTGTTGCCATGTCAGAAACGTGCAACTGAGCTGCCGAGTCAAAACAGCGTGTTCAACCAACTAAACCTTTAGCAAGATCACTTTGGTATACGCAGTCTACCTAAAAGGTTGGTCTTGTGATGCAGACCATTGTTCGAAGCGCTGTTGCTAGCCTGTCAGTATGGTTCAATTTATATGGTTTATATCAAATACTTGGACGATGCGGTATACTTGGAGCTTCATGCCGTGGCTTCAGTTGTTCTCTAGAAGATACGTCGTCTCATATCGCTCAGAATGATCTATATAGCACGTCGCACTAACTCTAGTGAGTCGGCTAAGCAAACCCACTTCACAGATATTGAAGTTCCAAAGAAACATGCCTCCAGCCGTATAATATGACGTGCACAGCACAATGGGTACCATGGTTTAGGGTAATATGGCAGTTTGGGCTTGCTAGTTTTGATCCGCCAATTCATTCTCCAGCGGCGTTCGGACTAAACTACTGCACGTCAGTACTCGTGGGTTCCATGTGTTTCTCTTTCCTTATGTCAGTGACTTCCCGCACATAGTGCGCTTCTGTCTGAGCTGAGGATGGCGGTGCTCTGCGACTGCATTGCTGATATTCATAAAAATGAAATCGTGCTGAGCAACCAACCGATGCGTATTTTAAGCTGCACAAGTGTCTTAGGCACAAGCGACGGTCAATTATGTTCGAAAATTGCCTCAAGGATGGAAATGTAGTGAAGAAGCTGGAGATATGTGTGTGCAGAGATTAGATAAAGATATAGGAGATAAAGAATAACGAAAAATAAAAGATAACCACTCATTCGGCCCTAAATGCTTCCAAAACGTCTGTCACATCGACCCCTCAAAGCTTGGCGTACATTGGCACAGCGGCCACGTGTAATGAAGCACTTCTCGCCATCCTCCCCTTTAGCGATGACGGGCGTTAATCAGAAGGCGTGAGTGATTTTCATAACTGCCTTTCCGCTTCCATGCTAGAAAGCAATGGCTGGTGATTAATTCTACTAAATCGTGACATTGTACGGTGAACTTGGTTTCAGACATGCCTGTTTGCCAAGAGAGAGAGAGAGAGAAAGATAGAGAGAGAAGGCAGAGAGGTTAACCAGGAAAGCTTCCGGTTTGCTACCCTGCACTGGGGAAGGGGAATGAGGAGTTTAAAGGAGAAAGATAGAAGAGAATGATAGGAAAGGTAAGGCGGCGAGGAGCACAGTCACAGTTTCTCAATCAAGTCTGTGTCTCTCATAAAACACATAAGTGCTTTGAAGGCTTTGCCATTAGACGCCTTCTGTGGCCATGGGCCGAGGATTTTCTCCTCTGTGAAAGGACGGCTGTCAAGATGGTCGAGAGCCGAACGCAGCGCATATCTTTCGCTTGAAAAAGCAGGGCACTCGCAAAGGAGATACTGTGTGGTCTCTTCGCAGCCGCATCTTTCACAGTTAGGGCTATCCGCCATTCTCATCACATGAGCGTATTTTTTGGTGAATGCAACACCGAGCCACATACGGCACATCAGTGTTGTTTCGCGCCGCCCTTTGTTAGGGGGAACACGAAGGCGCAGCCCATCCTTACAAAAATGGATATTGAATTTCTGTTACCCACGTAATGTGTTTTTGATGAGTCATCAACCACTCAAAGGAGATTCAAGATTAGATGTGTTTTAACATCATATCCGCAGCAGACTTTCCTTTGAGATCACACATGAAGTTTTGTGCTTGGAAAACGCAACAGTATTTTTGGGTAGGATCTAATGTGGAAATACATTGACTTTCTCAAATGAGGAAATGTATACATCACTAAGTGAATATATATTATTTCTTTGTTAACTGCACACTTTCAGAGCCCTATGTTTTCATTTCTGATTAGCATATGTAGGATGTTGCCTAAGAAACAATTTTTATGTGTTTTAACATGAGATCCGCAACAGACTTTCATTTGAGATTACGCAAGAAGTTTTGTACTTGGAAAACAAAACAGTATTTTTGTATAGGAGCTAATGTGGAAATACACTGACTTTCTCAAATGAGGGAAATTATACATCACTAAGCGAATGTATATTCTTTACTATGTTTTCATTTCTGTTTAGCATGCACTGTAAAGACAAAAACAACTTTTTGGACATTTGTTTCATTCAAAACACGCTTACACCCTGCGTCTTGGGTGTTTGTGCCATTGCAAATCACTTCTTGCCAAGCGAATGGGTGCTGTGGTTGGACAATATGCTTGAGGGTGTCACGGGCAAGGATATTGTTGTGTACGCGAACCGACGCACTGCCACACCGCCTCCAAGCTAACGGACGCAAGGCCGCTCCATTTCCAATGCCTCCTTGCACCTGCGAGCAGGCCGTTTTGGAGAGACCAGCAGGGGTACCCCGGCCTGCGCCGACGACGACGCGCGGACGTAACCCGAGCCGTGCGTTGACTCGGAACTGGACCGTCCTGGGAGCATGTGCGCGACCAGGGCACGAGAAGCAATGCCTTCTTTATAATGCATGATATTTTGCGTTTTTCTTAAGCTTTCGAGCTCCTTGCTCTGCGTATAGATTAGCCGAGCCCTCAGTCATCGCAACGCTTCCCGAAATGTTTAGATACAAATAAGATTTAGTTACCAGTAAAATAGTGTTGGCGCTGCTGCGCTTGCCGGTATTGAAGCTTGGTCGCACTTTTTTCCTTAAAGGTTCGTGCTACAGCTCCGTGTTCAGCGAAAATTACGCCCAAGGTAGCAACCACCGAAGAGCCAGCGCTGATAAATTTGCCAGCGATGCCAAACTCGACATGTTAAAATGACTGCAGTGGACAAAATAGCGCGCATAGGTATCTAGAACATTAGAAGCAAGTTCTAAAGGTCAAGAAGTTGTAATTGTTAGAGCAGCCGCAATGGCCTGTACACTTCGAAACATGCTTCGAAACATTATGCCCCAATCTTATGAATGCAGTCCAGACATAAGAAGCAAATACGTTACCGACATTACCAGCTTAGTTTTAATTTTTTTATTTTTTAGGTTTTTTAATGTAGTTGAGGTGCTTCGCTACGTTTTAGCTTTTACTTTTTATCCAAAAGTGAAAGCCATCAGGTGCTCATTGGTCAACACTCATGAACAACACACAAGAAATGCACACATTAGGTACCAACCAGAAACACGGTGGCCAACTTTTTTGTGAAACTCATCAAAAATGCATCAAGAAAATGTATAGAATTGTTAATGTACATGATGAGAAATGTAATTAACATTTAATCAGAAACTCATTAAGCTTTTTTGTAAGGGATAGTGGTTAGCGTAGAAAGCTACGGAATAAGAGGTACCGAGTTCGAATCGCGCCAGAGGTGCAGTTTTTTTTTTGCTTAGTTTTAATTTTTTTTATTTTTTAGCTTTTTTAATGTAGTTGATGTGCTTCGCTACGTTTTAGGTTTTACTTTTTATCCAAAAGTGCTCATTGGTCAACACTCATGAACAGCACACAAGAAATGCACACATTAGGTACCAACCAGAAACACGGTGGCCAACTTTCTTGTGAAACTCATCAAAAATGCATCAAGAAAATGTATAGAAATGTTAATGTGGATGATGAGGAATGTAATTACCATTTAATCAGAAACTCATTAAGCTTTTTTGTAAGGGGCAGGGTCTAGTTCCCTGAGGCGTCGATTGGAAAATTCTCCTTTGTTCCAGGCTGAAAGCGTTAGCTCCGCCGCTAAGGAACGAAGTCGACAAGCTGCGTCAACTCTAGATATAGGAATGTTCACTGTAGTTCCGTCGTTGTGTGCGCCTGTTTGCCAATGTGGCTCATTATCCCGATATGCAGCACAGAGGAAGCGCCAAAGGTCTAGGTCGCCTGAGGCAGACACAGTGATGAAATTTCAATATAATAATTTCAATTTTTCAATTTTTTTTTAAATACAGCAAAGCCAACACAAGGAACATTGCAACAAGTATCTGGATCCCTAGCTCGCAGGCTAGGGATTCAGATGCCTCTATAGAGCTTCTATAGAGGCATCTGGTGTCTCTCTAGAGCAGCTCTAGGTAAAGTAGTCAATGAGGTAAAATAAACTGCCAGTGAAGTTCGCACACTGGTGTGTGTACTTGTCCTCCTCATATTGTAGCCCCATGACTACGCAGTCTTACTGCTCCAGTCGGGCAAAAGGGGTTAAAAAGAGGTTTCTTATAGCATAATGTTGTCAGATGCACTGAACCTTGTTGCTATGACGATTAAAAATTATATTTGTTGGCGCGAGCCACCCGGTTTCTCTGACGGCTGTTCTCTCTTGGTACCATTGTTCACAAATGATGGAGCAACAATGCCTAACTCTTTGGCTTTCTGAGAATTATTAGATTGTTTGCATTCGCAGAGGAGACAAGGAAAAAAAATTGCAACTAAATGGGATTAACTAAACAAATGGCTACATTGGCGTGGTGTCGAATTGGTGTAAGCACTTAATAATATTGATCGGTACCGCACAGTGAGCATTTTATTAGACACAGGGGTCTTTATCATCTCATTAACCGAACTATGCCCATTTCAGGATATATACCCATTTCCCCCATTTCTTCAATTTCCTTTCAATTAACCCGGTCCTATCCTAGCGGCATCCACTTGACTCCTGCGAATTTTTTAAATCTCATCTGCCACCTAATTTTCTGCCGCCCCCTGATACAACTACCTTCCCTTGGAATCCAATTGGTTACTCTTAGAAACCATCAGTTATCTTCTCTTCGAACTACATGTCCTGCCCATGCCCAATTCTTCTTTTTGACTAGAATTTCAGTAACATTAGTTATTTGTGTGACCAACTCTGCACGCGTCCTATCTCTTCATCTTACACCTACCTGTTTTCATTTCATGGCCTTCTGCGTTGTCCTTAACATATGTAGAGCCCTTTTTGTTAACCTCCACGTTTCAGCTCCATATGTCAGTACCGGTAGGATGCAACTGCCATAAACTTTCCTCTTGAGTGATACCGGTAAGCAGCTAGGCATAATGTTTAAATACCTTTCAAATACGCTCCATCCCTATGTTATTCTCCGATTTCTTTCCCTTTCGTGGTTAGGATCTGCGGTCACTACCTGTCCTAAGTAGACATTTCGCCTACCAATTCCAGCGCTTCGCAATCTATTATAAACTTCTGTTCCTTTGCCAGGCTCTTCCGCCTAACCTTAGTCTAGTGCATTGTAATCTTTAGTCATACCATTCTGGTTTCCTGAGTCTCCTCAACTGCTTTCCCCTCTTCATAGCTTCTAAGGCTGTCTTAACCTCATCCTTCGTTACTTCGGAGCGTCTGATTGCTCTTTATTACAGCCAATTTCATTATTGTCCTGACTACTATGGCTACTGTAGAGGTTCGTATAAGACTGCACGGCTGCCTGGATTATCTTGTCCATGTTAGTAATGACACTGCCCTCCGTGTTCCTCAGTGCATACATCTGATTTTTGCCCATGCCTAATTTTCTCTTTACCGCTTTCAGTCTATGACAATTCTTTAGAGCATGCTCAATTTTCCCCGTGCCATACTTCCTTACGTCGACCAACTTGCGCCTATTGATTTGCTTTGATACCTCAGTTCTATTTGGTTTGTTGGGTGGGAGGTTTCATTCTTTAGCGTTTCTTTTTCAAAGCTGTGGTCTCCTCAGGCAGTTTACTGGAATCCTGTCTAACAATTCTACCGTCTACGTCTACCGCGCACTCAGTAATATTTCTGAAATATTGTTCATCGCTTTAGGCTAATGTCGGCTTCCCCGTTTAGCACTGAGTATCTGTTCTGCAGCGAGAGCCTAAATTAATCTACTTTTCCCCTTACTGCTAATTTATTGATAGACTTCTTCCTCAGATGTCTGTTCCGCTCCCTCTCCAAATCCAGATTAATTCAAGACCTTACTATACTGTGGTCACTGCATCGCACCTTTCCGATTACCTCTTCATCCTTCATATTGCCGGGGATAGAACACAGTACGAAATAATTTTCATTTTCATATTGGGTTCGTCTATATTACTAGCTATATCCTTATTGATAAGGAAACCTACTCCTAGTTATAGTTTCTCCGGTAAACGTTTATAACACAGTACATGCCCTCTCCTCACTGCAGTATAAACCTCATTTGGCTTCCTCACCTGACTAATCCCTATGATATCCCTTTGTGTAGCCTCTAGTTCCTCTAACCGCGCTGTTAAACTAGCCTCAATAGCTAGGGTTTCATCATTAACCGTTACCAGGGTCAGTTTTGAAATGGCGGCCTGCCCTCGGAACCAGTAACTTTTAACACCCCTCGCTGCGTCACAGGTCTTACCGCCGCGTGGTCTGTTGCTCCGCAGCCGCTCGTGGCTGAGGCCCAGGGGTTTTATAGAAGTGATCATGGTAGGTTATGGCCAATTACAGCACAAGAGTGGCCAGTTTCTGTTCTGGTGAGGGAGTGCATTGCTCGGAGGTGTTCACCGGCATCACGACGCACCCCAAATCTATTTTTATGTAATTCCATCGGCATGCGGCATTTTTTTTTTAATCCGGGGGAGAATTGCGCGGCCCCGGTATTCGAAACACGGTCCTCTTGCAAGTGGGGCGGATGCTTTACGTCCAGGCCACCGCTGCATTCACACAGATCTTACCGTGTTTGCTTATTTGTATAGTACAGCTGAATGACGCTCTTCCGTCCCACCCCTGTCGACGTCGCACAGCCGTTGTGCCATGATGTTGTTCCAGGTTTTGATTATTTAGACGCTATTTTAAAATTGGTACATATATATTGGATGAACGACACGACCGAATAGAGAGCACAAAGGAAAGCCCTGCAAGTCAATGAAGCCACGACTATTTTAGCAGACGCCGTCAGTCCGTCAAGGAACCTGGAAAGAAAGCGAAAAAAAAAATTGTACATTCGTGACAAATAACATAGCTGAGTGCGTTGCGGCTTCAAATCCTATATGCGGTCATAAATACTGCCTATGCAACTCATAGGGGCTGTCTGAAGAGGCCGCAGACAAACTCTGCGCTTACGTTCGATACCCTATCCGTCGAACCATCGTATGAGCAGAAGAGGATTGATTTTTTTTTCCTCAGTGGTTCTCTTCACAGAGAGGTTTTCCCTAAAAATGTTCGTGATCACGTTGGAGCGAGTTTAAAAGGATGAGCTTTTCAAGTATGTTTTATAATATGTGTAGTCCTATGTGTCTTCCACAGACTAGCGCGAACTGGAATCAGCTGCCCGCTCCAGTTGTGTATATCCCTTCAACAATGTTTTTCAAGTCTGTTCTATATATGATCATCTTCATTATCCTACCTTATTGATCTGTATACTTTGTTTATAACCTACTTCTCTCTGTAACGTTGATTGACCCTGAAGGTAGATAAATATAGAATAAACATCCCTGCATGAAAGGGTGCGCATTCGCGGAGCATAATAAAAACAGGCCATTCGAATAACACCGAAATGTTAACATATATTCTCCAAATGCTTGTATAACATTTTGAACATCATTTTTTTTAATGTTTTTGACACGTTGCGTGTAGGCATTAAAATAGGCTTGCTCTCTCTGTCAATACATATAAAAAAAAATGTGATATCCTTTAAAATTGTGAAACAAGCATGCAAAAGGGCGCACGCTCTCAATTAGCCTCGGCAAATCGCATAACACCTACAGCAATTCCCAACACTGATGGCAGCACGTGCGCTGTACTATACGACTCAGCCAATACGCCGAAATTCACTCACCCCAGAATGAGTACTGTGAACTTCAACTGAAATAGGCATAACGTCAGAGTGGCGCACTGATATGGTGGAAAGGGGGAAAATTCCATATACGATGCTTGAAGTATATATAAATACTGGGTCTCATTAGTGATTTAAGCGTCTTAAATAACACTTAGAAGACAGCGTTGGAAGAGTGCTTATTTTAAACGATATGTAAATTATTTCAATTTAACACTGATTAATATTTGTAAGTTTCATGCAGGATAGTAATTTTAGACAACAGCGATACCTTTGCTTTAAATGTTAGAATAGAATCTGAGATAAAATACCTAATTTTATTTCCTCCTTTTCAATGTTACCGTACTGTCTCAGTGTAGCGTGTAATAAAGCAGTGTATATAACGACTTTGTGACGCTATTGTAATGTTCGGACAAATTGTGTGGCTGTCCCTCATTGTGACTTTTCTCATAGCCCTTTGCATTTTTGTCTATATTATAGTTCAGTATAAAGAAAGGCTCAAGAATGCACTGTTAGTGCTAATTGCTTACCAGCCACGCAAGCGGTGAGCACTGACGCAGCCAGGCTGGAGACGAATGCGCGTCCGCCGACGCTGGCGAACAGCTCGCTCTTGCGTGGGCACACCATGCTGAGAAGGCTCATAGTTCCGCCCACCACGCCCACGTTGGAGAAGTTGCACAGTGCGAACGCGGCCAGCATGCATGATCGTTCCTGCACAACATTGCACCACCCAGGACATACGAGGCCATGCTCACGCCAGACGCTGGTCATGTCAAAGTGTCGCACTCGACTCGCTACATCTAGGGTCGCAGTCATTGTACACTCTGTGTCGCCGCAAAGCAGGTCGTTTTTTGATCGAGTGACAAAACTGAAGCGACACATATTTGACATCCGAAGAAAGTGGCGGCGAAGGAAAGATGAAAGGAGTGGTCAGCTAGATCTATGCAGTTATTTTTCATTTAATTTTAATGCATCCATACTTAGAGAACTATATTCTAAAAGTAAAAGCCTAAAGCGATGACATTAAGTTATCACAGCTTCATTCGCATTGCTACGGTGATTGTTGTAATCGATCAGCTGATAATAAGGCACCGGGCTAGTACGAAACGGCTGTACGCGCGGATTTGAAGCTTCTTTGTAAGCGTTATTGTCAAGCTGTGCTTTTAAAACCATTAAAGGTGTTCCTGCTCGCAGAAAGTATACTTCTTGAGGCATCCAATGCACACCTATAGCAGAAAAGCGTGGTGCTCATTGCGCATCCGAGTTAGCACTTCCGTACGCACTCATATACAGTCAGCAATTACAGTTGAACCACCGGGCTGTGCTAAAATTCTAACCTACGGCTAGCGCGAACAAGAAGAAATATATCTTCCGATCGAATAGTAGCGGTAAAGGTACTCATTCACTTCACTAAGCCGACGCAAGGCCCACACTGTTTACAATGGTTAGGTCCTTGCTTACTCATCAAGTCTTCATGGCGGTCCTGCAAGAAGTTCCTACCTTGGCGTTAGAGGACAGCGTTCTTACGAAGCTATACTTTTAACGGGAAATTCGTTAAATGTGAATACGGCGCTGCTACTGGCAAATCCGAAATTCAGACCTCCGCGAGTGAATCCTTTTCAAGATTGGCGCCATCCGGCGTTTTCTTTTCGCCTGGCATTCGTAAGTGCATAAATATGCATCGGGCTACTCGACCTAAGCAGTTTCCAGATTAGCTCAGCGAATTGCCAGTGCGCACTTGCCTCTAGCTTGTGCGCTATATGTACGAAGGCAGCGAAGGCGATGTATTCGTTGAAGAGCACCTTGACGGCCAGCAGCTGGGCTACGGCGCGGCTGTCCTCCCACCTCACGCCCATGAGCAACGCTACTGGAGTGGACATCATCTCCAGCAGCCACTGCAATATCGAAAAAGACCCGAATGTGAGTGGGTACATTGAAGTATAGATGTCGCAATTTAAAGTGGTAAAAATGTATCTTAATCATAGGGCTGTACAGTTTATTGCTCTTGACTCAGTATGTGTGAAGACAGCTTATACTTGGAACTTAAGTACAGGGATTGTCGTAGCTTCTTGTTACCTTGCCTAATATTTAAGAGACTAGTTCAAGAGAGCGCCTCAGGAAAAACAAACATACACGAGAATTGCGTTCCCTGTAAGTACCAAATGACTGAGCACGTTGTTAGTGCGGCAACGATCTTGCCAACACAGTGACAACGTCATCGGATGGAAAGGCTAATTTAAAGCTACACCGTCAATAGAAAGTATCTCAGGTTCGATTGGAGAATTTAGCTTTTTTTATGATAATACTATTGCTTCGATTCCCTGATGCGTACAATTTTAGGGCCTCGAACTTTCAACGCTCAGGCTTCATGAAAAGTAAGTACTTAGTGTAAATCTCACATGACTAAGTAAGAAAAAGCAGTTTTTCCAAGCAATAAGCAAAATGCAACACATAAATCAAAAAGTAACTTTTAAATTTATAGTATGCACAGTGCAGCAGAGTGCGTGTGTGCAGGTCGAATGGATGCCGAAACTCTTAAAATGGGGCAGAATTGGCAGCTGGCGCAGCAGATACCCTCCCGTGCTGAGTACAACGCAGCAGTCACTGGGGCTAAAAATAAAAGCACAGGAAAAGCACTGGCTCTTATCTTAAGTAACCGTTCGGTCATAGAGACCGTATAAAAATGTAAGTGCAGACTGCAAGATCACATAGAAAGGACGGCACACACGTTTACCTTTGTTTCTTATCATTTTTGTAGCGTTCTCTACCCGACTCCTGTATATCATTCAAAGCCTCTAAGTCTGGGCTTCCTCTGCGCTTTCATCGTCTGACCGCCCGTATGTCTGGGCACGTTATTTTTTCGCAATTGCGTTACCTCGTTGCATAACCCCGCAATAGGCTTTTTTTCTTTCGGTCGGGATTACGTTACGCACTTGAGTAAACCCACAATGTACTTCTTGCAATCGGAATAGTGCAGTATCCCTAAATGTGAGAAAAACAAGAGCTTAGATTTGGGAGCAGACTCCGGGCTCGTGGTGACTATATCGCCATCTAGCATGATGTAAAGAAAATGCTCAGGAATGCAGAAAATAAAGATACTAGTCGGTAAAATCCCCGCCTGGAGTTGGCAAGTGAGCAAGAAATGGAGCGAGGGCGAAGGTTTCCGACCATTCGAAATGCCATGACTGGCCTCGGGTAGAACTATTATGTTTATCTAAGCACTTCCGGACTTAAGCGTTTGCGGCGGCATGCGCATTCGCACGGCCAGCACACGAGCCGTCAATGCAATGGGAATTAGTAGTGATGTTTGTGTTGTGTCGGAGCTCTTGTAAGCTAGTTGCGCTCTCTGCTACAGCTGGTGGTGGGAAGAACCTCTTTCTCCCTAGGCGCGGGGGTTGGCGCACGTCTGGGTTTGTGTCTTCAGGAACTCATAAGCGAGATTCAGAGCGCCGAAATAAAGAACAAGAATGTGCAGGATATCTGCTTCATGCGGTATATT
Organism: Amblyomma maculatum; assembly: GCA_023969395.1. NCBI lineage: Eukaryota > Metazoa > Arthropoda > Arachnida > Ixodida > Ixodidae > Amblyomma > Amblyomma maculatum. The sequence continues at coordinate 18,467 of JAJIZL010068836.1, forward strand.
CCAAGTGTCAAAGCTGTCTGCTTCAAAGTACAAAGAAGGGTACTCACCCTTCAAATTAAGAACACTAGACCAAGTATATATTACATATTACGGCTGCAAAACTCAGAAGGCGCAGTTCGATTTATTTTGTATGCTCATTAATCTTAGCACGCACTCAGTGGGCACGAAGGATGGCTGATATAGAACTGAATTGGCGCTGAAAGTGACAATAAATGAGCGAAAGCACCTCGGAATGTAGACTCAACGTGCATAAAACTTGACCTCTCCTGCCATAACGTATGTGCGAACTTTCTAAGGTTCGCTGCACCAATATATTTCAGATGGATTCTGTGACAAGTAATATACGGAGTCTACTTCTTTTGGCACAGATAAAGGTTGAGTAGAGATTGCTTTAACCCTATGAATCCTACGAGCCACCAATCGTTCAACGGGTAATAAGTTCCATTTGCCTTCCAGCCATGTTCACTTTACGGAGTGAAGGCAATTCTCAGTTATTGTATGTAGTTTCAATTTTGTGTGCAAAATTGGTCCCCTGTAGGATCAGGCAGCAGTGATTGATACTGTTCTGTTATTTGTTACAGTGCGCGACATGTACTAAACGCCATCTCAAACTCAATTGGTTCTCTCTTTTAATTATTGTGAGTCACAAACCCACAAGTAGAAGCTTGCGTATCTTAGATTGTCTGGAACCCCGTTGTATAATGGGCAAAACAGTTTTTGTTTCTGTGTTAACCTTGTTTCTAGCACATAACGATATGATAGAAATAAGCGCGCCCTTTTTCATTGACAATGTAATGCAAGGCTGCAAATTATTAAAAAATAGCGTAGACCGAACGCAGTTTCTGCACCGAACTCTAAACTGTAGTTCGAATGCACTATTCCACGCGGTCTAACCGGGCTTACGGGACGCGCATTGCTTGACTTAGAGTGGTCAGTTGGTTGTGACTGAAGGAAGAAGGAAACGAAAATGCACGGGGTTGCTACTAGCTTTGTAGCTGAGCCACCTCCGCTGCCTCACGCGGACAGAAAAGAAAATAGAGAAGAAAGAAAAAAAAAAGAAAAACATTACGGCTGATTTGCATAGTTAATCCAAAGGACTGGAGAAGCGTTTCTTGTCTACAGTTCCTTCATGCTCGATATCTGTAATGCCAATGGATCCAGTTAATTATGATCCTCAAATTGTCGTTTCTGAGCTTTCTCCTATAGTTATGAGATTAACAGCCGCTGCTCCCGGTTCTGATAACGTAACATCCAAAATGTTGAAACTTCGTTTTGAGGACTCACCTGACAGGTTATTAGAGTTAGTAAATTATTACATCATAAAATGTTTGGATACACCCAGAATGGAAACTTACCAAAATAATTCCTTTACTTAAGAACCAAGGCGGTGTCTTGTCCATATATAATATTAGATCAATTTCATTAGCACCAAACATTGTAAAAAAATTGAGTCATACACGTATTCCAGACTTCATGAATGAAGAAAATATATCAGCCCTTGTCAAATTAGTTACCGCCAATAGTGTTTCATCTGAAATGCGCATGCTGACCTCGAGAGTCGAGCTTTAGCGCGGCGCCAAAAAAAAATGCACGCTGCCTTGATAACGCTAGATATAGCCAAAGCCTATGATAGTGTTCAGCATAGCATTCTACTGCAAAAAATAAAAGCTCTTCAGCATCTACATTATTTAATAGCCTGGATATCTGTCTCCCTCCTAAACCGAGAGTTTTACTGTGCATTAAATGGCGTTCGTTCTGGCAGATATAAGCAAGTCAGGAGAGTGCCGCAAGGAGCAGTCCTCTCACCTGTCCTTTTCAACATACTACTGAGCTCAGTTAATCATGACGTTCACACTTCGTATATGCAGATGATATTGAGTTTTTTGCAACTGCATCTGATATTCAATCCCTTTATCTCCGCTTGCAAACATACCTAAACTCTATTGAGAATTGGTTGTGTGGCTTGCGTCTCACATTAAATGTGAACAAAAGCGCGGTCCATGTGTTCAATATAAAAGACCTTGTAAATCTGTCTGTAATGTATCAGAAACAAATAATACCTCAGGTTAAATCATTAATGTATTTAGGGGCCACTTATGATGCTAATCTTTCATGGCAGCCCCACATTAACCATATTGCTATGAAAGGGGCTCGGGCCGTGGGCATGTTGCGCCGAATTAGTCGTCCCCGGTCGGGAATGCGGAGAGATGTGCTTTTAATGGTTTATCTTATGCATGTGCGTCCAATCTTAGAGTTCGGTTTAGTCTTGTTTTCTAGTTCAGCAGCTTATAAAATTCGACCGCTTGTTCTCTTGGAGCGAGAAGCACTTCGGTTGTGTCTTAGACTTCCAAAATATCTTGTCAACAATGTGCTCTACCTTGAAACCCGGATTTCTCCTTAGATATGTGAATACAAATTCTAGCCGTTCAGACGTACCTAAGGATATATAAATCAGAGTTTCACCGATCTATGTCTATTTTTTGCTGTCAACCGACCTCCGTTTTTGGTGTCCATTGGCCTAAATTTCACACAGGTAGTTATACGGTCAAAAATTTGCTAGACCCTTTAAATGTTTCCATTCCTAGTATTGTACCCACACAAACCAGCGGGTCGTCTGTTGAAATTGTCTTTGGCGACATATTCCCGAATAATGCTAAAGACTTATTATCCGTAATTTTAAACGGATTATTAGAAGAGCATTTAAGAAGCCTTCCCGCTAGTTTAGTAATAGCTACTGACGCATCTCAATGTAATGAAAAGCGGGTGTGGGTATATAGTGTCCGCGTTTAGACTGGGTTTTTCCTGTTCGGCTTCCGGACTTCACCCCAATTTTTGAAGCGGACTTTCTGGCAGGGGTACTCGCTTTACGAAAATTAGACTCCTCTTTTTCTAAAGTGCCTGTAATTTCCGACTCTCTATCCTTGTGTTCATCCCTCTCTTCGTCAGTGGATTCTGCATAGTAAAAACTTTTCTCTCCATGATCGCTCGACATTTGGAACTTGTACATATAACCATGCTTTCGCATGTCTAACTCGGTTTAACCTTACTTGAAACCCTGCTAATTTTTTTATACAGCTCCTCTCTCTGTACATAACAGCAAGGCAGAAATAAATGAATTCATTTTCCGTGATCGTGGCATCACAAGCACAAAATGGACGCAGGTCAGTCGCATATAGCCTGTCACTGCTCATACAGCTGCAGCACAAAATAAGTTTCGTGCGCACTCTCTAGGTGGGCTGTCTGAACGATGAGAAATACAAGCATCTTGCCATGAAAAATGCATTTTAGCAAATCACGGACACATTTGAACACAAGTCGCAGGCGCATGATAGCCGCCTGAAGTGTCGGGTGTGAAGCGTGCTCTGATTTTCACTGCTGCGGGTGAAGTAGACGTGTTTTAGCCGAGGATCGAAGAAGAGTGCAAGAAATATAAATCCAGCACTTTTCAAAAGCGTTAGGCTTGGGAGAAGACCGCCGTCGCTGCTCCTATAGCCGAAAACTGCGTGTAGGCGAAGCCGCCCAGAGTCCAAAAGCACAAGATGTAAAGCGCCCCGTCCCTCCCTTCCGTGTCGTTCTCACAACCACAAAATGCTGGCCAAATGCTGTTCTTGCGATGTCCGCGCCTGGTGTCGCTTACACAAGCTGGCAAGTGTGAGAAATTATTTCTCATCTCTTGCAAGCTGTGCTGACCGAAACCGTTTCTTTACCCGTTGATACACTGCGCTACCAGCAGTTTCCGCGCTAAAGCATGAATATATATAGAGCTCAGCAGACTTGGCAACAGTGCCGCCACAGCGCGTATCTTGTCGCCTACAGTGAATATCCACTAAGTGGTGCGAAATATTTTTGTGGTACTGGAGATAAATACAGCGATCTGGATTACCTGAAGACTCAGATGATCGGCTCCCACATTGTTGGCTGTCCAGGTGACGAAGACATCGAAGAAACGTGCTACCGCCATGTAGGTCACCACACTGGCCGCCACTGCGATCATCAGGTACACGCCGATGATGGCGCCCGTAACAGCGGCTTCCATGAGGGTTCTCTCGGGGCTGTATGAGAAAATTATCGCGTTATTTGGAATGGCGGATAGGTAATGCACTCTGTAAAAATTGCGTCATGCGGTGGGCTGCAAATATCAATTAACTACATGTGTATCAACCTGTCAACCGTAGCTATATCAATCTTCTGAATGCCATAATTACAATTTGAGCTAAGCTTTACCGTTTACAGGTAAAAAAGAGGATCTACACTAATTGCAATCCAGTTGGGGTATAAAAGCTTCCAGTAACTGTCTAATCACCTCGGGCTTATTATGGGCACTTTCTTTCCTACCTGAATCTGGTCGAAAGAAAGCACACGCATTTGATATTTAGTGATTCGGTAAGCACATCAAAATGTCTAAAGCATTACATTAAAGGAAAATGGTATGACAGCTCGAGACCATAAAATTGTTACTACTCAGAGTGGTTACGCTAAATTCAACTTGTTTGCGATAGCTCGTCTTTCCCTTTCATTGCCTTGTTTATGTCATTTGTCTTTCATGCTGCTCTACAGCTCGACATTTATGTCGTTCAGCAGAGTCAGTAGAAAAACATGTTTCGTTCATAGGTATATAT
>JAJIZL010068837.1:0-13066 GCA_023969395.1 Amblyomma maculatum
CGCCGGAACTGGGTGTTGCCACTACGGAACCGGAAGAGGTGGCAACACCCGCGGTTACGGCGTTTCCACCAATCAGATGACTCGAGGTCACGTGAGATAGTGACACTTCGATAACGACGCAAACTCGAAATACGGGCCCAAGCTTTTACTCAATTTACGACGAAGCTTAGCACCGCAGCGATCTTGGCCCATTTTGATTCAACTGCCGCGACTGAAGTCCGTACTGATGCCAGTGGCTATGGCATTGGTGCCGTTCTTTCTCAGCGCCAATCCTGGAACGATCGTGTAATCGCCCATGCCAGCCGCCTCCTATCCCGTTCTGAGAATACCTATACGGCAGGCCATCCACAGTTATTACCGACCATCATGCACGGTGCTGGCTTTCTACTCTCAAGGATCCCTCTGGTCGCCTAGGAGGAAGGGCGTTGTGACACCAGGTTACGACTGCACCATGCTCTACAATTCTGGACGGTTACACAGGGATGCCGGCTGCCTCTCTCGTTGCCCGTTTACCCATATTCACTAGAGTATATGCATGCGCCATTGACCTCTTCTCTCTCTCTTCTTTTACCGCTATCGGCGATGAACAGCACCGGGATGATAAGCTGATCTCCATGATTCATCGCCTCACGTCTGCCCTAACTGATCCTTCACTGAGTCGCTTTGCCCTCGTTTATCGCTCTTTATACCGTCGGAACCTTCCCTCAGCTGGCCCTTGCCCCAGCCTCGTCGTTCCCAAGCACCTACGCACATATGATCTTCCTACTGCTGGTCGTCTGGGTGTCGCGCACACGTACGACCCCATCCGTTGTCGGTTCTTCTGACCAGGTAGCTGCCACTGGGTTTTTGTTTGCGTCGAAAGCAGCCTGCAGCCCATCCGCTGGCCTTTGGCCCACCTAAATTCTTCCGGAGTCGTTCTATACCATGGCGGATTGGACCTTCACGAAATTTTTCTGTGTCCACTTCTGGAAATACATGAGTTGCAGTAGCCACAGATTAATCAATTCGGTACGCACAATGCGCGCACTAGGATATACTGCCGCTTATGTCGCCGACTTTCTTCTCCACGACCTAATTTTTCATCATGACTGTCCCCACAAACTGCTCGCATACTGTGGCTACAACTTGCAAAAGTTGTGGGCGCCATTCTTCGCACGTGTTCCACAAAACACAAGTCGCCCACCGCTTACCATCAGCAAGCTATAACAGTCTCATTGAGAGCCTCAACCGCATCCTCATTGACAATGCTCGTCATGTACGTACGTCTCACCTGACCACCGTGACTGGGACAAAGCCCTCCATATGTTGCAGTTGCACACGTCATCCCGTCGCTACATTGCCGGCTACACCCATTCAAGTTGAATTAAGATAGTTTAAGCTGGATTATGGCAGTTGACGTGAAGTAAGGATACTTTGGATTAACTTAGATTATGGTGGATTAAGTTTGATTAAAGATTATTATGTTGGATAAAAAGGATCACGTTGAATTTATGTGGATTAGGTTGGATTAAAGGTGACTAATTTGGATTAGGCTAGATCACGTTAGATTAATTAAATATCCATTTCGAATACATAGCACGTAATTAGCAGTCCTCTACGTTTAAAAAAATCAGAAATTGGTAGGCGTGCAGAGAAGGGGCTGCATCGGTTGCAAGCAGAACTTTAAATCATTCAGATAATTTATTGGAAAACAAAGTATCTAATGCAAGAAGCGTTGAGCATGTCATCAGAGAAAAAAGTGTTTTCTCAGTTGAACCAGCATCTCATAGACTAAGACCCTTGGACAAGCATGTTTACAAGCTTTGCAAAGATATAGCGGAGCTCTACATAAAAATCAGGATTCATCACATAACAAAAGAGTGGAATACGTTTAGTATAAATGACAAACTGAGGCCCGCCTTTTCAAGGCTTACCTTATTGAAGAACCAATGAACGTTCATTATGCATAATCAGGATCATGGTTTAACAACGACTATTGTAACTGTTTGTAGATAAAAAAGAATGCGTGTAACAATGATGTCGTATTGCGCTTTGCGGCTTTCTCCGAACCATAAACATATTGCTGAACAGTATATTCCGAAGAGGAAATTGTGCCTTATTTACACTTCGGCAGAGTAGCAATCCTTGAATTGTAATAATTTATTTACTTTGCTATGTGAGTGTGGCATCAATTTGCTATATCAATCACAAGTATCTTTCAGCCAGTATATCCATATGTTTGCCAAAAATATAAACGGTTTAACTTTTGTATTCATGTTGTTGACAGTGCTGTGTAACTTTGTAACCCACCACAATCAGCGTTCCTCCTGGATCATTTGCTGCTCGTTTCTTTGTTAGCTGGTCACAAACGCTAAGATCTTGATAGCACCTCCTACTTTCAAACTTAATAAAGTTGCTATAAGGTTTATTATTTACAGCAGCGGGGGTTTCTTTTGTAAAGCATAGAAAGCTGTCTCTCCCCTTGCTTTTTTTTTTTTTAATATACTGATATCAGTTGTCACTCAGGTTTGTTGGATCTCCATTATTTCTCATGCTCTGAATAACATTTATTTTGTCAACTTACATGACTGTTCGCTTCTACTTCTCAAGTGAATTCAATAAAGAATACGAAGAAATGCGAATTGATGTGCATATTTTTTTCTACTTTAGGCCGGAACTATGTATATTTTAAGCCTTAGAGGGAGCTTAACTCCAGCTGCAGTGGGCCCTGCCAATTCACAGGCCCTGGACCCTATCCCGATTGAGAAAGCTGCATACTGGTGCCACTAAAATGGGATGAAATTGGCAGCCTAACTTGGTTCAGCTGAGTTAGACGAGCATTAGCTGTTTTGCGTGACTTTGCGTTGTTCAGCGGTTGATTTTGGATTCTATTCGTCGAGACCATTTCAACGATATATACTTGACGCTGTGCATAAAGTTCAATTTGAATCATATTCACTAATCATCGAAAGTCCTTAGTGTAGTGTAATGAGATTAGTTCACTGCAACCGCATTTGATATAAGGTTCGTTACAATATATGACTTGAAGCTACATAGCATACATTTCAGTTTTAATCAAAATTACCTAATTAGCGATAATTATTTATGACTTCCAGTTAGTTCAGTGCTATTATACTCGGCATAAGCTACCCAACGGTATACGACTTGTAGCTATAAATAGATTTTATTCACGATTAGCTAATTAGCAGTAATTATGACCTACAATTAGTCCAGCGCAATTATACTCGACCTAAGCTATCTAACGACATATGACTCAATGATGCTGCACAAAGTCCAAAGTACAATAACAGTTCAATAATTCGCTGTTTAATTAAGACTTGCAATTAATCCAGTGCTATTATACTCGACATAAGGTACGCAACTATGTAATACTAACGTTGCTACGGCTTGACTCAAAGGTTTGACACTGAGGTTGAGCTCTATTCCGCCAGCAAACACATGCCACAAGATTTCGTTAGGCGGTGGCACTACTGCTCTTTTTCACTATTCCCATACTTACGTCCTGGCATTAGCGCGATTCAAACCGGGCTATTGGGCGACTAGAATGTCACCTTAGCCGGGAATCGTCATGTTCGCCGTCAAGACAGCTATGGACGGCATGCCCTTATTACACCGCTTTAAACAAAATTCCACGTCATGCGTAAAAAAGATGCCGCTAATCAAGGAGGTGCTTCAGGAAAACAAGGAGGTGAAAATCGTAACCGCTCTTACTGGTTTGTTGAACAATTCCCAGCTGGTACCAGTTGGTTCCCATTGATTTGGTTTATTTTGTGGGGTTTAACGTCTCAAGGCGACTCAGGCTATGAGAGACGCCGTAGTGGAGGACTCCGGAAATTTCGACCACCTTGAGTTCCAACTAGTTTCCATTGGTTCCTATTGGTTCCAATCGGAACTCAGTAGGAACTCACTTGGAACCAACTGGGAATTGTTGCATAAACCTGTAAGACCAGTTACGATTTTCACTAGTACCACTGACGGGAATTCGTTACGCTGCCATAGTTTTGGACGCTTTTGTTCCCCTAGTCGGGGACGTTGGACGCGCGAGGGGTGTGCCCACAGCGTCCTTCTTGGAATGCAACAGCACGCGTAAACTCGCGTGATAATTACGCGCGGATTTTGTGATGGGACAGGGGATCCGTGTGCATCCCCGCAAGCGCGACTACGGACAGAGGTGACGCTTCCATTGAGCAACGATAGAACTCAGCAGCAGCTGCGACTACACAGAGGAGCGCCGACCAAGTTGTCGAAGTTCAAGTTCAAGTTCAAGTTTATTTCCTTTTAGCAAGAAAAGGAGGGGCGAGAGCTAAAAGCTGTAAAAAACTGCTTGACGGGGTCCTGGCCCCCTTACAAGGTTGGCAGAGCAGCAGACAGGAGAAAAAATCAATTCACATGTTTATAGCTAAACACGTTTATACAAATAAAAAACGGGTAAAACGTTGTACTGTTCCTTCTGTACGAACGAAGGAACGTTATAAAATACAGCACAAAAATACAAAGAAAGAAGTGGGAAAGCACTGCTGATACAGAAAACAATGGTACACAAAGATGCAAAAAAAATACAAATTCATGACAGCTCTCCTCGACAATAGAGGCTGACATCGTGGTTCGACACGCAAACTGGATCAAGTCCGGCAAAATGTAGCTTATTCAACAATTTGGGTACAGTATAATGCAGTGACTGTGTATATGCGTATGTACGAGGTACTGGAACAAGGTATCTTCCTTTATGTCGAGTTTGTCTGCTTCCAGGATTTTCTTTTATGTCTGCAAGTGAAATTATACAACTGCTATTTGATTTTACGTGAGACTTATAAGTCAATATAAGTCTGTAATCAAATAACTGGAACACCGAAAGTATATCATACTTGGAAAAAAGCTCTTTGGTGGGATGAAAATAGGTTACACCAGCGATATACCGGACGGCTCTTTTTTGTAATACATGCAGTTTTGATAAACTGGTTATTCCTGTGGTACACCAAACTAGGCTACAGTACTGGAAAAGGGATAACACGAGAGCATTATATAATAGCAGCTTGATTTTAGGAGGTAGAAGATATTTTATTCGAGCCATGACGCCAACAGCTGATGACACTTTCGAGTGAACATAGTCAATATGTTCATTCCAAGTCAGGTGGCTCGAAAATACCACTCCGAGTACTTTGACCGAATCTACAAGTTCAATTTGTTCGATTCCTAGTCGTATGTTTATGCTACCGGATAAATGTTTTCCTTTCGGTGAATAACACACACCTTTTGTTTTGCTCGTGTTAATTTTCAAGCAATTTGCTTTCACCCAGCGATCCAAGTCAATTAAAGCGCTATTTGCTCGTTCTTCAATGTCGATTTCCACGATCCCGGACAAGACGATAGTGGTGTCATCTGCGTAGGAGTTAAAAAGTACGCCCTGTGTACAGTGTGCCATATCATTAATATAAATGGGAAATAAAAGCGGCCCGAGTATGCTTCCCTGCGGAACGCCAGTGTAAATAGTTTGCAAAGAAGATTTAACATTATTTATTTCTACGTACTGCTTTCGATTTGTAAGGTACGACTTCAGTAGCGCGTGGGGTGCTCCGCGGACACCATATCTGTATAATTTTGAAAGAAGGATGTTATGATTTACCAGGTCAAATGCTTTTGAAAAATCTAGGTAGATCCCTTGTACTACATGTTTCTTACTAAATGCTTGTATGATAATTTCTTTTTGCGTTAAAAGGGCTGTTTCTGTTGATCGATGCTTCCTAAAACCATGCTGATAGTCTAAGAGAAAGTTTTGTCGAGAAAAATATGATGTAATTCGAATGTGCAATATTTTTTCTATGCCTTTAGAAAATACCGGCAGCACCGAGATTGGACGGTAATTGGAGAACACGTTTCGGTCTCCAGATTTATGTACTGGAACCACTCGTGCAATCTGCATTGCCCTAGGAAATACACCTGTAGACATAATTAAATTATATATAAAAGTGACAACGGGACAGATTAAATCAAGTACGTGCTTTACGGGAAGGAGCTGCACACCACATGCATCCTCAGTTTTACTGTTTTTGATGGACTGAATACAAAAGGACACCTCGGCACAATCAGTAGGACGGAGAAAAAGCGATTGGCTGCCCACAAACTGAGATAGATACGTGTCCGCGTCATATGCACTATCACTTCCAGAACCGTCGCAGCGGTCAGCCTGCCGTACGAAAAACATATTTAAGGCGTCAGCCAGTGGGCCCCTGCCACACGGCAAATTTAATGTCATTTCCATCGAATGACATTTGTTCAAAATTACATTTCTTTGCTGCCACACTGAAAAATGTAATGACATTCGATGAAAACGACATTAGGCAACGAATGAGTTTGAGGAACTCATTCGAATGCGACAAACGAGGGCATGTGTTATCTCAACACCAGAGACTCAGTGAGAATATATACCCAAAATAAACTGCATGCATTATAATACTACTGTGCATCTACAATTTTGTAGCTAGTCATTAAATTATGTGAAACATGCCAAATAGCATCGCGGAAAAGAAAATTCAACCCTCGCTACCGGCCAACCAGCCACCGCACTAAACCGCACTCGGCGCGAGCGACAATGGCCACGGCTGCCGCAGTCCATGGGCGCCGGTACAGCGGTTCCCTTTCGCCGCCGTCAGAAAACATGTCAAAATCTGATGACCTTAAATAATACGCGATTGGATAAAGGAACCTCAAAAATAACCTTTGCTGAATATCGGTGATAAGTAACCAGAGCGATTTTCTGCTCACAGCCCCAGCGCCGGTGTGAGGCAGCTCATCCGATCTCATGCTGTACGTTCGTAGCTCCAATGCTAATACGTCGCCGAAATTACACCTTCCGTTTACCGTCAGAAAGTTTATGACCCCATTGAAATTACAGCAAGCAGCTCCACGAATAGGCAACTGACTATTCCGAACGCGCCGTCCGCATGTGGCTTCGATGCAAAACCGTTTAGGCCTAGCGACGACCAGGGAGTAGCCATGGAGGAAGGGCGTATCTAAAGTCCCTAGATCCGTTTTTTAACAAAGAAACGGATCTAGGGACTTTAGGCGTAGCGCACGGCCAGAGCGCCGTCGTCCACCGCTCTCGCGGGCTAAGGTCTCGGGATCCGGCACAGCAAGTGATGCTATTTTGTTGTCTGCTTTTTTGTTGAGGCTGGGGTCCGGCATTGTTCGACGGGCATTTATGCCGAGCAAACGATCTTGCGATGACGAGACTCGACGGGGCTGTGGTCCGCTACGCCGTCGGGCGATACTCGAAGATTCAATAAAAGCGTCGTCGGTCAATACACTAGCCGCTGCATATTTTACGTGTTGCACTTAGTGTGCAAAATGTACGTTGTTGAAACAATTAGTCCGCTTTCCACACTCAGGCACCGATGCGCGCATGTTCCCTACCCTTTCATAAACAAACGCAACCGGCGCAGTCGCTAACTTCTTAATGGGTAGTCGTAATCAACAGGTTGGTTACGAATCATGCAAGACATAAATATGATTTTAAAGGCTGCTTTCGTTCACAGCTCTCATCATTATCGCAAAGGCGCACCAACATTTGTTTATCTATCGCAATTGCCATCATTTGCAAATGACATTAGTTTTGGTCACGGTGTAAGTTTTGGTCGTGTAGCAGCGCGTCGAAAAAATGACATTAAACTGAACGAACGTCATTCGATGGAAATGACATTAATACCTCTGTCACACGAGCAGATTTAATGTCATTCGAATCGAATGTCACTCGATGCATCGGATGTCATTCGGTTTCTTTCGGTGCTACACGGTAAAATATAATGTCATTCGCAAATGGTAGCAATTACGATCAGCTACAAAAAATGCTGCACTTAAAGGAGTATAGACACGTACATTTTCTGTTCCGGTATTTTTGCTTTAATCGATCCACAGTGGTCCAAAACAAAGGGACTGCGACCCAAAAAGCCCCAGCACAGATCAATTAATTTGTTATCAGTGCATTTATCAGGGCCAGTTTCGGTTTCGATCTCTCCGGACACAAGCGCGCGATGACGTCAAAGATACGAGAACGCCACACGAGCGCCCCCTACTGGCAAGGTGGGTGATCGCGTAAACACAAAATCTGATGACGCATTCGGGTCGTGTTTTTCGTCTGCTTGCTGTCGCACGTGCACGAAAATATATCGTCGTCGAGCAGCGCTTCAGCGTAGCATAATTAGTACTGCGACGTTGTTTCGCCCAATAGCGTGGATGTTACTAACATTGCCGCTCGCCTGCGACTCAAACGACGAAGCAGGAATCAGCAGCAGCCACGAAAGCTTGGTCGGTTGACGCGCAGGAAATGTCGACTGGTAGGAATTTTGAACAAAGGAACCGTAAAGATGCTGCTTTATCAGTCCGGTTGGCCAACGCTGTGAGCCAAGCTGTTCTAAAAAATATTTTAGTAATGACGCGATCAGCCACCGTAACCCGTAAGCTCTCCCGAGGGCTCCCGTGCTCACGCCTGTTCACGCGCTGATTGGTCCCGACGCGGCAGGCCTGCGTGCCGCCGTCCAAGCATGTGGCGCCATCTGGCGCAATCTAGCTATCGCAGATCGCTGTTCATTCGCTTACATAGCTATTTGTACAAAGGACTATCAGTCACGATTAAATTGCGAGGATTATTCGGCCAATACGGAGGTCCTGTAGAAATATTTACAGTGATACAAGCGAACTTTTTTTTCCCGACAGCTGCTGCCCGGTGGCACCTGATGTCAGTCCGCTAGCTCCGCTGCTGAAGGCGTCGCGCAAAGCAAGAAATTATTTTAAGAGATGGGCTTGCCAGTAAAGCGGCGCTAAACTCCGAAGTTTTTTACAGCGTTAGCTCGTTCCGAAGCGCCTTTCGTTGGCGCTTCGATGTGAAACCAGCTAGGGCTAGCGACGTCTAGGGTAGGCGGGGAGCGGCGCAGTATGTTTCCGGCGCGCCATCGACAGGCACCGTTGCCGTAAGCCCTACACTTGTGCAGGCATGCTGTTGGGGCCTGAGTTTAGCAGGCAGTCTCCATACGTACACCGGTGAGGTAATTGTAGCATGCACCAACGAAGAAGCCATCGGGTAAAGCGAGCAGAAGCGGAGTTCTTTCTCAGGCACGGCCGGAAGCACGGCGGCGCTGTTCGAATCCGGCCATGTGTCATCACTGCTCTTTGCTTTGCCGATTCCACGTCAGAGTTGTTTGATGACGTCATGTTGTTTACCTATGTACACGTTTTCGTCACAGAGATGTCGATGCCAATGGGTTTTGAAAAACGGAGTACTTGCCTTGCTTGTTTTGAAAATCAAATTAAAATATCTTCGCGGAAACGTGCGAGGTTGGGATTGCTTGGGGAGCATCTCTGTATAACCAGGAAAGCAATCGTATTCCTTCCGACGCTTCAAAAAATGGTGTCTATACTCCTTTAAGGAGCATCAGTGCGCATAAAAGGCGTTTCAAATCACTGTGTAACATTTTAAAGCTGATCAAAACATTTCTGTACGATAATTCAAGCGAAAAACATTACTTTTGGCTGTGCTGTAGCACTTTAGCCATAAAAATCCAAGCCAAGTATCGAGTCACCCAGAAATCCGAAATATGTAAACAAACAATATGGCTGAACACAGCGGAGCGCGGATACACAGTGCGGAGACACACGGAGACACGTAGAGCATACAACTGGCGTCCAAACTGTGAGGCGCTCAGTCAAAACTTTAAATAGTTCCGAGATAAACATACGGGGAGATGCGATTACCAAGGAACACAGAGCCCAAAATGATCGTGAGTCGCTGCCATTACTGGACCACTGCTGTGACCGAGAGTAATGCCGTTCCGCGAGAGCCTGCAGTGCTAATAATTTTACACCTACATTAACAGGTTTTAAAACACAACTTTAGAAATCTAATTTTTAAATTTCAATGTGCGCAGAATATGTTGTTGCGTTACTTGTTTCTGCTGCGTATCTGGCGTCAAGAGTACACATTCGGTTCGCAATCGAATGCGAATGAGTTCCCCAAACTCATTCGATGAAGAATGTCATTCGAACCTAATGGCATTAAATTTTCTCGTGTAGCATGGGAATAATGACATTAGATGCTAATGTCATTCGTATCGAATGACATTAAATTTGCTCATGTGACAGGGGTATAATTTTCCCGTGTGGAATGGGTATAAGTTCCTCTCCTTCATGCATAAATGTATCAGGTATACTTTCTTGAGTGCCAGGGCACAGTGGGGAATTAAGCTTTCGCCAAAGCACGTCAGGGCGTTTAGCGCTGTCATCAGAAAACATGTTAACAAAATATGCATTTCTTGCTGCACGTAATCTAGAAGTACTACGCTTCCACACGGCAAATTTAATGTCATTTCCATCGAATGACATTTGTTCAAAATGACATTTGTTTTCTGCCACACGGGAAAATGTAATGACATTCGATGAAAACGACATTAGGCACCGAATGAGTTTGAGGAACTCATTCGAATGCGACTAACGAGGGCATGTGTTATCTCAACACCAGAGACTCAGTGAGAATATATACCCAAAATAAACTGCAAAAGTGCCGCAGACATTATAATACTACTGTGCATCTACAATTTTGTAGCTAGTCATTCAATTATGTGAAACATTCCAAATAGCATCACGAAAAAAAAATTCAACCCTCGCTACCAGCCAACCAACCACCGCACTCAGCGCGAGCGGCAATGGCCGCGGCTGCCGCAGTACATGGACCATAGAGTTCCTTACACTACCTAGAGGGAAAGCTGAGGCACGACCGGTCTCGAGGGAGAGCGCGTTTCTCTCTTCTCTTACGGCCTCTCCAATGGGGTCTGTTTCCACCGCCCGCCGCGCCTCGGTGGGGTCGCCACCGCCCCACTGCTGCTCCTCCGCTACAGCCGTTGACGCGCAAGGGGAACGCGCGCTCGCTCTTCGCTCCGCCCGCATCGGTTGCAACCGGCAGGTCCTGATATTTCACCCCTTATGGCTTATAGGAAGAAGCCGTAATCAGCGTCTGATTTATAGTGTATGAGCAATAAAATAGTCAATAATGCGCGCGCGCGTCTTCGTCAGTGCTGTCGCGCACGGTCGAATGAAGTTTCGGGTGCACTTACATCAACACTTTTTGCCCCTAAATTTTTCACAAAACTATATGTACCATTTTATGCAGTGTGCCTTTGAAAGCTGTAAGCAGGTATAACGCGACCTGACGCTAGTGCATGGCAAACTGTTCGGTGGATATTCCAAGTATTCTGTCAAGCGCTGCCATTTTCGTTTAGAGCAAAAGAGGCACTGACTAAAATTCATAGCACGTCTCAGATTCAGAGTAAGGAACAAAAATTTACGCATACAGTTAAAATTTCAGTTGTCTAGTGAAGTGGGCTGTTTTAGCTTCGTTTAAACAAATCAGTAGGTTGAAAGACAGCAGATGTATACGTATAGTCTCGCGACTGACGCACACGTAGACAGTCGTAGTCAGTTTAATACCAGTGATAAAAAAAACATTTAATCAAGGAAATGGGCATAAACAGATATGCATAATTGAAAAGAGTAGGTTGAAAGACAGCAGATGTATACCTAGTCTCGCGACTGACGCACACGTAGACAGTTGTAGTTAGTTTATTACCAGTGTTAAAAAAAAACATTTAATCAAGGAAATTGGCATAAACAGATATGCATAATTAAAAAGTGCAGCAAGCAATAAAAAAATGTCCTTCAAAGTAAACACATTGCACTCATTCATCAAAACGGTACATGCGGCTAGAAAATTAGTCTCAAAATCTTTCTGGACGGTTTGTGCACATAAGGAGCTGGCCTTTCGTTCCTGTCTGTCACCTTCTTAGCATAATTGACAAGAAGGAGTCTGAGAAATTTCTCACATATTAAAGAAGCGGACCTTGGCTATTTTCAATGCCTTCCGGGCTACTCAGCAAAGGTGAGTTCTCAAGTGCTGGCTGGATTAAGATTTGAAGGACTTCAAGGACATTTGTGTGTGGTAGGTGCACGACAGCTTTTTCAAAAAAAGACACAACCTTGTCCAAGAGAGCTACAAACTCTGGTTTTGGATAATACAGTCTGCTAGAATCTTGTCCTCGCAGAATAGTGTACATGGGGCTGCTCCTTTCGCTGGTTTCAAGAATAGCACAAACGTCACACCCGAAGTCACTGATTAACTTCACAATGTATCCAGCGACGTAAGCTAAACCAGAATACGTGACAGTGGGTAATGGGATGACAGGAGATACCATCACTTCTTTCAGTTCCTCGGTTACTGACTGCGGCAGAGCTAAAATGATTTCGTCAGTGTCGACACTAAATGCCTAGGCGCGCAATACAGTGCGACATACAACTCCTATAGTCACCTCTGAATAAATAGCACAGAGAAAAGCTTTTATATCCATTATTGAGGAGTGTCCCTTGAGTAACAGTGGCGAATGTGTAATAAGCAAAGCATTCTACCAAAATAATGGGGCAGCGATTGCTCTCTAAGGCAGGCATTACTGCACAGATAGTTACAAGGAACTATTAGTTCAAAAACATACTAGAAAAAGAGAGAAAATATTGCTAATTAGGGCTTGAAATAGATTTCCTGTTTTTTCATGAAATAATCATGATATCATGTAAACATTTCATTAAACCAACGTTTATTTGCAAAATTAAAATAATGTTTATAATACAACATAAAACGTTTGCTGGTCTATAAATTATAGCAAAATTGAAAACAAAACTTAAAAGCGTTTACTCTGACGTTATACTAATACTTTATGTCATGTAAGCATTGTGAAACTTACATTACATTTTTATAAAATTATTTTCATCTTCGGTGTTACCTCGATGGTTTCTCATCTAGCGCTGAAAGACGGTTTTGCCATTGTTGCTGTTATGTTTGCCTTGAAGAAGCTTCGATGTGATCACTGCTCATTCACTTTTTTTATTCATCTTCTTGTACAGGCTTGGGCAAAAATTCAGATTAAAATGAACAAAAGTAGATACCATGCCGCAATACATGTCATATGCTTGTCGAGCGTTTGCTGAGCGACAGTGTTTTTTAATATAAAGACTTCATTCACGTGTGTAGCAC
>JAJIZL010068843.1:0-31714 GCA_023969395.1 Amblyomma maculatum
TGATGGTCCCGGCTTGAAGATGGCCTCGATGCTCCAAGGCGAGGATGGGGATGTCGTACGCCGCACCTCCAACCAAATGTTACGAAGCGGCAAGCCGATGAAGACAGGAGACAGAACATGACCGATGACGATGGTAGATGACGTTTAATGAATGTTTGCGGGCCTAGCGCGAGCGCTCCTTCCCGCGCCACTGCCCGCTTCTTCTTCCTTGTCGTCCGTAACAATATGCTTGCTGCACAGGAAAGGCCTGTCACCAAAGGACAGCTTTTGGATAAGCCTCCTGTGAAGTCAGTGAAGACGATACAGCCAGCGGATGGTCGCCAATCCTCCTTCATCGCTGATTTTCCTTCGTCGTTGGAGGGTAACAGAGAGCCGTGTCTGGCGTCGATCTTTGGCATGTCCGGTTCTCTGTCGGCTGTCAGTGTGGCTGCGAGTGATGTGCTCCACTCGGGTTCGTGGGCAAGATTGGCACCAAAGATGGCGAGCATTGCAGCATATCATGTCGCTACCCTTAACGTTAGGGGTATGCGTAATCGTCAGAGGCAACAGCAGTTAGGGCATCTTTTAAAGAAATGGAGCTTGTCTGTAGCAGCCATTCAGGAAACAAAGTTGTCCTCTGATGAATAGACAGAAGCTACTCTCTAGCCGTTTTTGCCGGAGTATCACATTATTGTTAGCCACGCTAGAGGCTTATCTGGAGGGTGTGTGCTATTCCTGGCAGTACGCTAGAAAAAACACCATGTCTTTTTGCATAAATGACGAGGGGCGACTTTATGCTGCCACCTCACAATTTTAGGTGTGCAGTGGCGAATTATTTGTGTTTACGCCCTCGTAAAACAGCGAGAAAGAAGACTTTGCTTTTTGTCATTAGTTGACAATTTATGTTGTTGGGAGGTTTTAATTGGGTTTGTAGGGGTGCGGACCAATCAGTGTCATGTAAAAGATATTAGTGTAGGGCTGCATTACTTACTGATATCGCTTGTGAATATACTCTTGTGGATGTGGGACAGGAAAAAGGCGACAGCATTCATTTCACTTGATTCCAAGGGAAGGAAAGCGTAGCAGGGGGCGGCAGAAAGTTAGGTGGACTAGCGAGGGTAAGACTTTCGCAGGGGTCAAGTGGATGCAATTAGCACAGAACCGTGTTAATTAGAGAAATATTGGAGAGACCTTCGCCCTGCAGTGGGTATAGTTAGGATGATAATGATGATTCATTTCGCTCATTTTCAGTTTTCCTTTATTGCACGCTGACAGGATTTACGCATCTGTAGATACGTTATCGAGTGTGTTTAGTTACTGTGGGCAGCCCATCTTCAGTGTAAACTGCATGGTGTCTCTTCAAATAGGGAGGTACAGTCGGCATATACTTCACCCTCATTGGGATCTGTGGAAGATGAATAACTGTCTGCTCTCAGATGAAATCTTTCAGCGTTCTACAATTACTTGTTTAAAACACATATGGTCACGTCATGATCTGTCAGTTCCAAAGTAGGACTTGTTTAAACTGGAGACCAAACACTTGGCAATTGAAGCCTCAGCAGAAATCGCATTCTTGAAGAAGCACTATATTCGTGAGTGTGAGCGCACTCTAACTGGGCTACATAAGCTTGAGAGGGTTAACCCGGGTGCCTATGTCGAAGAAATTAATAACCTAAAAGCAGAGCTTCAACAATATGTGACGGAAAGAAACAAGGGGGCTTTGATAAGATCTAGGGTCAAGAAACCTTCTCGTCGGGCCCTCAGTGATGAAAGAGAGAATGCTCTTGCGATGGAAATTTGGAAATTCAGTACATACAATAATGCTCCTGGTATTCTTGCTGCTTTTTATTTTTTTGCTATTATCGGGAGTTCCTTGGCAGCTGTGAAGATCGAAATCAGGGTTCCGATTGCAATCCCTTACTCGAAAGCTTTTCTCAACTAGACGATGAGAAGTGTGCGTTCAAAGTGGACGCATCACTTTGACCGATTTTAAAACAGTCATTTCTGGCTTTCAGAGCCACAAATCTCCTGGCTCATATGGTACTAGCGAATTCTTTAAAAAGTTTCGCCTTGCCTAGCGTCTGTTTTATTGGACGTTTTTCAAGCACCTTATGATGTATGTTTCCTGCCTCCCACTTCCTATGCCGGGCACAACAATATTATTTCCGAAAACCAAAACTACTAATCGGTTGAAAACGCTTAAAGGATATAGTCCAATTTTCCTTTGTAATGTTGATTAGACATTTTTTGCCAAGGGTCTTTGTTGTCTTCTGCAGATAGTCATTATGAACATGATAGGTTCGCATCAGGTATATGGGATCAGAGGCCACAGTATTCAAACACATGCATGTTGCACGTTCAGTATTGGAGACAGTATCAGATGAGACAGGCCAAATACGTCTTATTCAAATTGGCCTGGCGAAGGCGTTCGATAAAGTTCGAAATGATTTCTTGTTCGCGGTTTAGAGTATGCAAACAATACTGACGTTTTGCTCGAAGGCATAAGGCAGCGCTATGAGAACTCTTAACGAGGCTAATTGTTAATCTATTGCTAACGAAACCAATACCACCACAATCACCTGTTCGTCAAGGATGTCCACTGTCTCCATTGTTGTTTGCCCTATATCTAGAACCCCTCTGTCTCAACATAAATAACAGCGCAGCTCTTCGTGGCTTCTCTCTGCCTCAATGTGAAGTAAAGATTTTAGCCTATGCTGATAATATCGCCTTCTTTCGTTATGACTGTACTTAAGGATTTACATTTGACTAAACAGCTCTGCCTGTATCAGGCTTGGCTCTTAATTTAGATAAATCTAAGGGCTTTTAATTGGGTCATCGGGGCCCTAGGCCAAGCTAGTTTGGTGGCATATGCTGGGACTGTAACCCCTCTCCAATACCTAGGGGTTCCGCTGCACCAAGTTCGCAACAGTGAAGTCTATTGGCATTCACAAATCATACCTATGCGGCGACAAATACAGGCTCGGATGGGTAGGGAACTCTCAGTGTTTGCTAGGGCATCGGTCAGTAACATATTATTTTTAGCAAAGCTTGCGAAGGAATTCCTGTATTGTGCGAGGAGGAATATAAAAGTAATACACAGAATATTTGCAACATTCGTGTGGCGCTCTCATTGGGAGCTAATGCGGCGTGGCAACTTGTTCCTTCCCCTAGAGTTTGATGGAGTGGGCCTTGTTCACCTGCTCGTGCATCAACGTGTTTCCCGTTTTTTGTTTCTTTTTCAAATTGGCAAACCACCCGTTTCTTGTAGTTGTGCTCATTACGCGTCTCGGTCCTCATTTGCCTTACGTATTCGCAACGAATGCGCAGGCCCGTGAGGGGCCTTTATGGAGATTACAAAAGGAGGTTGCTGATAATTTCAATTTCTGCACTGTGCGCTTCTCATTAGATTACCTGTATAAGCTCTCCAGGAAAAGCAGATGGCCCAGTTTGTCTATGAGTCTTTGTTCCCTACACCATTGTATCGACAGCCTTATCTGTTGTTTCAGGACAGCAGTGCTTTAGAGCATGCTAGGCGAATGTAAATTCAGGCAGCCGCTAAAACATTTTTTTTTAATCTACACACAGTGACGCTGCCTGTCGAGACATTTCTTCAAGATAATATGTTTGGGCCCTAAACGGTAAATTGCCGTCAGTGTAACGCGCCTGAAATAATTCATCGTTGCTTTATTCTGTGTCGAGATATGTCCTTTTGGGACATACTACAACAAACTCTTAGCAAGGTTTAGTACATCGCTTGCTATGCGGGTGTCACGAAATCGGTGCACATTTTCATCAAGCCGGCACGGCGCGAGGCCCGCACGGCGTCGCATGGAAAGCTCGAGAAAAACCTCCTTCCCCGCGCGAGAGAGCGCGTAGCTTTTTACGCGTCGCCGTCGCCCTCTTTTTCATCACCCGGCGATGACGCGGACTCATCAGTCTGGAATACGCCAGAAAGTTCCAGAATGTTCTACGGGTCGTGGCCAATGACGACGCGCGGCTAGACGGGAGGAAGAGAGAGCGCTCTAACCAGCGAAGCTAAGTGTGTGTGCGCGCTAGCTTTGGCGCGTGCTAACAGACAGACGCGGCGCGCCCTATTTAAGGAGACCGCGCCGCTTGTGTAGTCAGCCAGTCAGTCAGTTAGAGGTTGCGGCGTGTTCGCCAGTGCTTCGGCTGGACTCCCGGGGTTCACCCACTGCTGCAAGCCCATGGACCTGCAAGGGAGCGGCGCTCGTCTTGTATGGCGGCCACATCGTGACTCTTGAGGCGTCGGACTGCAACAGTGCCCGGTGAACAATTTGGTGTTTGTTTATGTATCTCTCTCGTGTTTGATTTAAAGCCTGTGTGTTATTGAATCATTCTGTAGTTGCATGCTTAGCGTTTGTATTCTGTGAACCTCTCGTCTGTGCATTTCAAGGGATCTTGTGTATTCCTTTGTATTGTCTCTTACTGTGCATAAATTGTGTTTTGTTTGTTACTTCTGACTCCGATCATTACTCTGGTTTGAACCGGCGACAGCTGGGCACCAAACGGCCACCCCCTCGAATTCAGGCTGAGCTTGCCACGCAGGTCGAGGGCATCCCCTTTGCGACCGGAGCAACTACCCCCACTCACTCTAAGGGTGTCTGGGAGTGTGTGCATAGTTAAGGGCGCATCGTAAATAATACCCCCTAATTAATAACGGGTGACAATTATTCTGGCGTCCGCGACAGGACGTTTGGTGCAATCAAGCACAGAGGACGGAGAACGAGTTTGAATAGTTTACGAAGAGGTCGTAAACAGTGTAACAGCAGAGCAATAGCGAGAGGTACCGCGCTGAATCGGCTATGTAAGGTCCAATAATAGTGCTATGTGATAGCATTAGGCAGTTCAGGTTGAAGATGAATCTAAAGGAGATTATTGCCTTGAGCGGCCTAGAGAAGGGTCTTAAAGGAGCTGAGCTGCGAGAATGGGTGGCCCGAAAAGAAAAGGAATTTGTAGAACAGGCTAAGAAGGAAAGGGAAGAGGCTGAGAAAGAAAGAAAGAGGCAAAGAGAAGAACGAGAGAAAGAATGGCTCAGGAAGCGAGCCGAAAGAGAGAGAGAATGGCTACGAAAGCAAGCACAGGCAAAGAGGCAAGAAGAAGAAAGAGAGAAAGAATGGCTCAGGAAGCAGGCAGAAAAAGAAAAAGAATTTTTAAAAGAGAGAGATATTCTTCTGAAGAAGCTGGTTGAAGTTCGGTGTTTGAAAGGTATCACCGAGCCTCCGGAGGTTACCTTTCCTTATATTAGGAGGTACAGTGAAACGTGTGGTTCGTTGACAGCCACCGGTGCTGTAAACACTAGCTCCAGCAGCCAGAATGAGGTTGTGGAACAGCGTGTTCCTGCAACAGAAATTTCAGAAGAAGACTTTACTGGAGCTAAAATTTCTCAGGAAAATGAGATTGTGCCCTCCGAGACGACAGGTTGCACAGAAGCAGCAAAGGCAGTCGTCCAGCCAGAAGGCTCATGCATGTGCTCATCGCCTCAAGAGGAAGGTCATCATTCTAGCTCCACGTCAGATTGCACCATGCCTGAGTGCCTGAGTGACCTAGAGGAGGAGCTGTCAAATAACAGCGAGCCCGACTGCTCAGATAGAGCTGAAACTGAAGACAGCATTTTTCCAGGAATTCAAGAACAGGATTTAACCAGAAGGTCTGTTAGAAAAAGGCTCCACGCTGAAGCTGAAAGCTGGCATGAAGCTCGACAACCTGCCGCATCAGTCGAACGTTAGCGGTGAGCTGGCACTCGTTATTGTGCCAGCAGACCTCCGTTGTGCCTACGCTTTCTGAGTACGGGTCACATCAGCAAAGAGTGCCGGGTTCCTCACTGCGGAACCTGTCAACGGTTCGGGCATGAAGACAGCCAGTGTGCACGTACTGTCTTTGCCAAAATTAACCGAGCAGCCCAGCCGGCCGGCGGAGCAGGCACGGGGTCGAGATGCGGCACTACCGTCGCCGTCGCTGGCCGCTGCTCTCCTTCGGCGAGTGTAAAGTGACCGACGTAAGCACTCTCCCTCGCTCGCCTTATTGGGATGATAAAAAGCAAGCGAGTATCATGTGCGGTAGCTGATTTGGCTCCTTCAGAACGCTACGCTAGTGAAGAAGGGCGCCCAGCACAGCATCACTCGCACAATGCTCCTTTTTGTCTGGCGCTGTGAAGCTGCGGTGTTCGTTAGAATGCCTTCGCGTTTAATATCGGTACAGTGCTTCTGTAGTTGCAACGAATGGACAAATACATACTTTTCTACTAATTTCGATTGTCCGGAAAGTATGGCGAGAAATTGATTTCTAAAACTCGATGCGCTTTTCCTGCGGTTCCTAGTCGTCTGTTCTGACTACTATCGGATTTGCTGTGACGGTAAGTTAAGCTGAAGGAGAGAAAAATAAGACTTTCAGCTGTTGCATGTGCCCCTCTTGTTGAATACCTTCTTTCCGACTTTTGGTAACGTACAAAAAGCGCGTAGTGTTTTCCGCGTTGGTAATTACGTTCATGTGTTAGCCTGCTGCTAATCTCTTCGTTTAATGAGTGAAATGCATAAAAGTGTCAATCTCACACATATGACGCATACTTTTTCATGAAGTGTGGCCATTTATTTTTTTTTCTTTCTTTTACGGGACCACCATGCGACCCACCTAACAGTAATATGTTCTGGAAGTGAAATGAAATTCGAATACGCAGCTTTTGATTTGCACTGCGAAGTAGTTTTGCGGTACTGTCTATTAACTAGTGACTTGATAGTTAGTTTAGTGCCGACTGGCAGAGTGGTGCATTGGTGACTCGATAAATACGTTACTAAAATAAAACCTTCAAGTGCAACACAAGGTCAAGCTTGCAAACCTGAGGCTCCCGTTTTTACTTAACTCCCTGGCCGCAAAAAGGTGAAGATTAATTAGAAGGAATATCAATGGAAGTAGAAGAAAAACGTCTTCGTATGCATCCTTCGCAATAGCAAGGCTTTTTGGGGGGATCATATGCTATAGAACATTTACATCACTAATTCGATATTGACAAATATTGTTTGAGGCAGTTGCCATCTCTGCTCAGAATTTCGGCATTCAATTTGGCATTGCAATCGCAAAAGCCATTAAGCACTTCTGTGCGTTAACAAGCAAAGGCAAATGCAAAAATAACGAATTCGCCTCATTACATGAACACGAATAACCGCGCTAGAAACAGCCTAAAATATCGCATTGTTTTTATTCTCTCTAGCTCAGCGAAGTGTCATCATCGCAGACTAGGAATCGCGAGAAAAACTGAACTTAGGCTTTAATCATGCTCTGTCTGTCTGTGCTAATACTCCCAATGAGACAAAAAGACAACTTTTCGAATCACTTCATCTACGGGAGATGTGTACTGGTATTCAACATGCAAGGCGTTCTAACGAAGAGAGCACGTTCACGCCAAGGTATATGTACTATGGTAGCGAAGGCTCCATAGACGCCCAAACGTACAAAACATGGCGGCTCATGGGCTCCAGCGACCAATGAAAATTGGGGGGCCATGACGTCAAATGACGTCACCCACACGTTTATTTTGGCGCGAATTATAAACTAGTTTTTTTTTTTTAAACCTCCGCGTTGCATTGACGAGCCTGCATTTTTTTAAGGTTGTTGCCTTTCAGCGCGCGCCAACCTTTGCCATCTAAAAGAACTCGAGTTTCTGTTGTTTACGCCCTTGTTTATAAGCAGTTGCTCCAGCACAATGAAAGTGGTTGGCAAAGGTGGCGGCATAGAAAGGCAGCAACACTTCCAAATAGAGACCACGCATGCAAATTCATAATACAAATACTGCTGCAAGTCATGCAAATTGGGCCATTTACTTTGTCCCTCAGCACAGTAAGGTGCCGTCCAGAAACACTGGTGCAACGGGGCAGTCGTGCCCAGTTCCCAATAGAGTGTACCAAGTGAACAATTCATGGTTTTCATGTTCATGGTTTATTGCATCAACCAATAAAATACAGCAACAAATCACAACAATAAAAATGCATGTCGCAGGCAGCACAAACAGTAGCGCTGTTTAAGCGGGCTAATCTTTTAAATGATCGCAGCCGAGGCATGAAAAAAGCTTGAAGTGCCTGCCACAAAACATCACCAGAGAAGAAACATGCATGTACAGAAAACAAAGCTATGACAGCTGCAATTGAAATAAAAATGTCATGAATTAGTAGGTACATCAGAACATACGTGGAGCATAGAGCACTGGGATCACTCTTCAAATTTAAATTCTTCGGAAGAAATTATACAGCCGTTTTCAAGGCAATTTCAAGGTCGCACCAGTCCAGACAGCTTTAGAATCAACAAACGTGCTTAACACAGGAGCATAGAGTATACATTGAGTCTATGTGCAACCTCCAGATCTGCTCACCGGTGAAAGTCAGCCAGGAAGCGGTAAGACACCGACGGTTGAGCCCACGCTGTCGCAACGTGCCGCAGAGCATCGCTTCCTCACTTTGTGCGGGTTCATCTTGCGATAAAAGGCTAAGCGCGATACACTGCTGTAAAAAGACTTCGCCCTGCCCGCACGACGAAGGGGACGAAACAAAAAAAACACGGCTGCAGGGAAATATTAAATCTCACCAAACGGCGACAGAGCAGCGACCAGCAAGGACGTCAAAATTTTTGCGAAAGGGACATTTTCAGACTTGCGAACTAAATTACGCTTTCCCGGGCGCACCAAGGCCCGCACCACGGCAGACGAGCAACAGACAGCGATAACAAACCGTTTCGTGTTTCGTCAGCTTCGTTATCTCCGTTGCCTTGGTTACCTCTGGCAGCGCCTTCTGACCGATGCAACATCAAGGGGCTGGAGCGATAAGAGTGTTGCATGATTTTTTTTTAGAAGTTCAGAATGTATTTATAAAATACCTTACCTCATGCACAAAGTTATCAAAATATCTATTCTTTTTATGTTGATTGATACTTTTTAATTTGCAATAATATAATTTCTTAATCTAAGTGGTTGGCCCCGCGACCTATGGCTATGCTGCGGTGCCGCTGAACCGCTTTTGGGCCCAGCCTTCGCCACCATTCTACTTCCGCCATGTTCACGCCGCCAACCCAAAATCAATGTGGAGCGAGTTTTTCTGTGCACAGCGCCCTCCATGACTATAGCTCAGCGTTCTAAAGGTATGAAATTGTATGCCGCACATGCTAACCGCTTGCATTTTATCCTCCCAAGAAAGATAGCGAGGGGTATGCTTACGTCAGCCAGCTTACACTCGCAGCCGGCGAGCAGCGGCCACCGAGGGCGACCGCCACGCCGCCGCTCGGCCCAGCGCTTGCTCCGCCGGCCGTCTGGGCTGCTCGGTTACGTTTGGCAAAGACGGTACCTACGCTAGCATTGCCGGACCTCAGACCAGCGAAGACTCGTCCGAGTTAATAATGGACGGGATGGACGCGGAGGAGGCGGCTGACATTAGAGGTCAGTCAGCGAAACAGGACGCGCATTCCATGACGGTTTTAACAAAACATAAGGTGACGGTCTCCAGTGGAAAGAATTAAACTCGGCAAGTCTTGCACGTTCCAACACAGGACCATGAAGGCGCGTCAGAGGAAGCGTCAGAAGATGTCATTGATTTTTCTGACGCTGAGGAGCATCTCAGTACTGAGCCTCCCTGTACTAATGCCGTGGAGGTTGGGCCGAAGACAGCGGCCTTAATTGCCACGAACCGTACGCACGGGGAAAGCGTCGAAGAGACGCAGCT
This sequence comes from Amblyomma maculatum, assembly GCA_023969395.1. NCBI lineage: Eukaryota > Metazoa > Arthropoda > Arachnida > Ixodida > Ixodidae > Amblyomma > Amblyomma maculatum. Next base: position 9,699 of record JAJIZL010068843.1, read on the forward strand.
GCCAGGTGGTGTTTGTGGTGAGCCGCCGCCGAAAACTGCGGGTATCCGAAGATCAACATTGATACCGAAGACGAACATTTCGGCCGACACGCGGTAGGCGGGGAAACCGCCTCCGTAGTTTTCGTGGTGTCCTGAACGATTTGAAGGTAGGCTGCCTACCGACCAGCGTCAGGAACCTTCTGCAATCAAGCAGTGCTTGCGTGAGCAAAAATGAAACACTGTGCTTGTACTTCATTTGAATGCATCCCGACGTTCTGCTGGGAGGACATTACATGCATATATACGCCGCTGTTCGTCAGAAGCGGAGGCCACGCAACCATGAAGGTAGGCACCATGCGGGTACGGGCGTCTCTTTCTAATACATGACTCTTAAGCTTAATTCGCCGTTACACGTAGCTACTTTGAATGTCAGAGGGCTGGGAGCGAGAAGACGACAATGCCAGCTCAGTCGCCTCCTTTCGGATAATGATATAGATATAGCAGCTTTGCAAGAGTCAAAGATTGAGAGCCAAGAAAGCACTGACCGTATGATGGCTTCTTTTCAAACAAACTTTTATGTGTGTGTATGCCATTCTCTTGGTGTATCGGGTGGATGCCTTTTATTTATACGTAACACGCTGGGAGCAAGCGTAGAGTCTGTTTTTGCCTGTCCAAGTGGTCGGCTTTTGGTTACTGATTTCACCTACTCTAATTTATGCTGGCGTGTTGTGTGCGTGCATGCTCCCAATTCAGAATGCGAGCGTGAATTGTTTTTTGAGTCTATGGAGTTGCGATGGAAGGTCGACAATCCCTTGCTTGCACTTGGTGACTACAACTGTGTGTGTGCAGCTGTGGACAGAGCGGCGAAGTGGAAACCTCGAAGAGACAGAAGCTCCGAGCTGTTGAATGCACCTGTGCATGAGTATGGCATGAGTGCATGAGTATGGTAGTGTTTCTCCACTGGAACCCAGCCAGGTTTCACGCACTTTCAGCGAGATAGCCATGCTAGATTGGACAGGCTGTATGCCTCGGTTGATCATTTTTCCCTATGTACTGCATATGAGGTCAAACCTGTGTCTTTCAGCGATCATTGTCTCGTGAGTGCAGTGTTTGGTAGGAAATGAAAGAAATCGCGCTTTAACTGGTACCTATGGAAACTGAATGGCAAACTTCTTGCCAATGAAGTGTTCCTTACGGAAGTTAAGACCGAGTTTGAAAATCGTCTTGCTATGCGACCAGTAAGTTTTGCAGTGGAATGGGACAGCTTCAAAGAGTGGGTCAAATTGAAAGCCATGGAAAAGAGTAGTAATGGGCGGTATTAACAGAAAGAAAAAGAACTGAATGAACAATTTTTTTTTTTACATGGAAAGTACTGTGCCAGGGAATGTCGCCAGTAAAATACGAGAGCTTAAAATTGAGCTGGAAACAATCGACAGCGAAAGATACACAGCGGCTGTCATACGTGCAAGGGCTGAAAAACTTTGGGCTGGAGATGTGCCGACAAAACGAGCGCTAGCAGAGGAGTATAAAGATACGCCTGCCAGAAAGAAATTAGGTGTATAAGGTATGCCGGCCATATCACTGAAGATGGTGAAGATATTCAGCGTGCGGTAGCAGAGCACTTCGAAGAAGTGCTTAGCGCCAAGCTTGAGACTCTAGGCGGCTTTCAAACAGACTTTCTAAGATTGATGCCTGCACTGGATGACTAAAGTAAAGAGCGCCTAGAAACACCGATGACGTAGTAGGAGATGGAATCTGCAATAGATGACCTGACACCTGGGGGTGCCTTGGGCCGGATGGTCTAAGCGCTGTCTTCTTTAAAAATTTTGAGCAGTATGCGGCTACGTTTATGCTAAAATGAAGTGGCTAAAATACTCAAAGTCCCTGTTTTGTGCCATGATGCCATCCTCGCCATTCTTCGCCTTCCGGCTAAAACTAGAAAGACACCAGGTATTATTGTTCGATTTTCAAAGCAACAAACAAGAGAACAGTGGTTTGAGAAGAGACACGACCTAAAGAATTCCACATCTTCAATCTATATTCAAGAAAACCTCATCAAGATGTCAAAGGATCTGCTTTTTGAGGCGAAGAAATGGGCTAAAGCCAATGACTTCGAATACGTCTGGCATAGGAACGGTCGCATCCATGTTCGGCGAGCGGATGGGGAAACAGCTTGGCGTATTCGGTCTTTGAGCGATCTTGACAGTGTCGACGTCGGTGAACCTTAATGTGCCATCTTTTATGGATCGAGAGGAATACATAAAACCTAACAGTATTAATGACTTCATTGGATCTTGTTTTGCAAACTCTATTAAAGCATTCCATGCTAATATGCAGTCCGCTAGAAATAAAACCACCAGCCTAGAGACTTTATTGATTGAGCTCAATGTTGATTTTAGCGTAATAATGTTAACTGAAACTTGGTATGAAAATGAAAATGATTGTTGCAACGTACCTGATTACACGGTCTGTAACCTTAATCGTAAGTATGGAAGAGGAGGAGGAATTTTCATGCTAGTAAAATCTGATGTAGATTCTGAACTGATCCCATCATTTACACAATCAAAGCGGGACTTCGAAGTGCTGTCTATACTTTCTAACAAAATTGTTTTCGCTGCAGTTTACCGGACACCAGATGGTAACCTGCGGACTTTCTTTGAACTCTTTGAAGCCTTGCTTAGGTTCACTAATGACAACAACTTTGGTTTTATCTGTGGCGGGGATTTCAATATCAATATGCTTATACCTACCACTACAGTAAATGAGTTTAAGCTAATGCTAGATACATACTCTATGCACAATACTATTAGTTCAGAAACTCGGGTTGCTTCAACATCGTCTACTTTGATTGATCTTTTTATTACCAACTATAATCTTAGTCAAGTTAAGCCTGGAGCCTTGTTATGGTCTCAGTGACCACCTACCCATATTTCTCTGCGCCAAGCTTCAGGGAGCACATAAGCTGCCGCCCCGTGAAATCACACATCAACCAATTATGCCCTCCCAGCTAAGAAGATTCTACAATGATATGGCAGTCGTCGACTGGTCTGACGTGTTCGGAACTTCGGACGCCAACGCTGCGTATCAGTTATTTCTGCAGAAGTTCACCCAGTTGTACACGAAGCACTTCCCTTTCAAAACATTTCGGCGTTCTAAAAATATTAGGAAGCCTTGGATAACCAAACAGCTGTTGGCGAAAATTAAAGTCAAGAACGTCTTATTTAGTAGGTTTTTAAAGACTCGGGATCTTGCATTGCTTCAAGAGTTCAAGAAATGTCGAAACTGTCTAAACAAAGAAATTAGGAAAAGTAAGGCGTATTATCCAGAAAACAAGTTCAGTGCAGTTAAAGACGACAGCAAGCTTACGTGGAGAAGGCTTAATGAAGTCCTTGGCCGGTCATCCACACCAGCTTCTATTGAAGAGCTTACCATAAACGAAGAAATAGTACACGGCACTGCTTTAGCTGATTCCTTTAACGACCATTTCACAAATCTTTCAGTGCCTTCTCCGAGACATAGCAGTGACTAGTCAATTAGCACGATGTCATCTAGTAGTTTATTTCTTTCTCCTACTAACGCTAACGAAGTGTAGGCGATATTTATGCACCTAAAAAATTCAAGTGTGTGTGACGCACAGGGAATTCAAATAAAACCAGTAAAGTTTGTTCTGGACAGTATCTCTCCAGTTTTGGCTTACATATTTAACCTATGTATCAGCTCTGGTACATTTCCTAAAGATATGCAATTAGCGTTAAACCCATATACAAAAAAGGTGATCGAAATAGGCTAAAAAATTATCGCCCGGTTTCGATCTTACCGGTATTTTCTAAGGGACTTGAAAAGCTAATTCTTGTGCGTTTTCAATCCTACTTTGAAAAACACGCCTTCATTACTGATGCTCAGTATGGATTCCGGAAATTTCGCTCCACACAACTCGCCCTCTTGGACCAGAAGGAATGCATACTAACAAATATGGAAATGAAGAAGTTTGTACTAGGTATATTTATAGATTTCACCAAGGCCTTTGACTATTTAAACCGAAATATACATTTTGGAAAATTAGCATCTTATGGTGTTCGTGGTAAATCACTTGATCTTATTAAATCACATCTTTCAGAACGTTTTCAGTATGTTGATGTCAACGGTTTTTTTTTTTTGGTATAAAGCACAGGTACACCTTGGGGTTCCTCAAGGTAGCATTAAGGGACCTTTCTTATTCAACATATATTTGAATGACATTGTTAGCATCGATGATAGGGCTAAGTTTGTAATCTACGCCGACGATACAAGTATTTTTTGCACTGCTGATACTTGCGAAGGACTGTTTTCTTTAGGCAGTTCGTTGTTATCTAAACTGGGTGCATGGGCTGATCACAACTATTTATTAGTTAATCACTCAAAAACAAAAGCTATTATCTTTCGTCCCAAAGGAAAGCATGTTACACCAGATCTGGCACTTACCCTAAACAACAACCACATAGAAATCGTTACCGAATTTAAAACTCTGCAATAACACCGATGTTTGGGCCAGTTGGTAATGATCCATATTAAAACACATTCGCAACACGAATAAAACAACGACAGGAAGTTGTATATGTTCTCTGGGAGTTGTATTTTCACTCTGGGAGTTGTATTTTCAGAAAATATGTCTTGGGACAAGCACGTGGATTGTGTATCGTCGAAACTTACGTCAGTGATAGGCGTTCTTTACAAACACAGATTTTCTCCCAAAACACATATTGCTCCTTCTGTACAATTCCCTTTTCTTATCCCACCTAAGCTACTGCGTTATGGTCTGGGGAATGACTACAAATAACAATATACAAAAGCTTGCCAGGCTACAACGTAAAATTATTAGAGTCATGACATACTCGCCTGATGATTCCAACACTGATGAATTTTTTTCTAAAGCTGGCATTAATACGAATAGAAGATAAGTACAACTTTAATTTATGTGCAACACTCATAAAAGAACACAAAGCCAACAGTAATATTCTAGCGAGCTTAGCAGAACTTTCTATCAAAGAAACCTCCCGTCATTACACGCGAAATCCGGAACACTGGAAGATCCATCCCTACCGCACAAATTTCGCTATGCAAACTGTGCGTTATAATATCCCTCACTTATTAAACATGTACCTAAATAATAACATTGACATCTTCGAGCTGAGCCTGAAACGCCTTAAAGATACTTTTATGAACAGTGCTGCGTTCTAATGACAAATGACTGTTGTCAACCATTTCAATTCAAATTTAAGCATGCCTGACCACCTGTTTGTTAAGCTATATTTGTATTTTTTCGAAAAACTTCAATGCTCAATAAATTTTCCTTTTATAACATGTTTCTTAGTGTCATTAACTTATTTTCTGTACCATCACTTTGAGAGCTGTCATGTTATGTATAGATGAGTAGAATGTTCATTTTTGTTTTTTACTTTGCTCTGTGCCTGTGCATCGTACTTCCTGCGCTATTTTTCGCATCATTAGGAAGTGTTTCAGATACGTTGTGCCCACACACTTTCGTGCTGTATGTTAGGTTGTGGCTGTGTATTGTGGCTGGATATGCACCGTACTTCTTGCGTTATTTTTGTCATCATTAGAAAGTGTCTTTGATATATTATGCCCACACATTTTTGTACTGTTTATTAGGTTGTGGTTGGGTATCTTGTACAGCGTGACACGCTGCTGTTTGTAGGGAACGAGGTCCAGTCAAGATGCGAAAAGCGGCTTTTTATCTCGTCTCCACCATGTTCAATGGAAATAAATATTTATCTTATTTATCTTTATCTATCTGTGAAGTCACGGGTGTCGTTCATACATTTTGTGATCAATCCGGATGTAAGATCTATTGGGAGAAAAGCTCTGCGTTTTGGCACGGTGATTGGGACGTAACAGCTGATTTCTTCTGTAAGCTGCGATGGTCTGCTCTTCCAACGCGATATCTAGGCTTGCCTTTAGATTGTTATCGAGATCCTAACGTGCACTGGATAGAAAAAACTTCCAGAGCGAAAGAAAAAGCGGATGCGTCGCAAGGAACGCAACTCTCAATGTTTTCGCGCGCTTCTATTTGCAATGTTTTTCTTATTTTGAGGCTGTGGTACCTCATAAATGTGTTGCGTGTCTCACGAACCTCAATTAAGAAAATGCACCGCATTTTTGCTGTTTTCATTTTAGCATCCGTGTGGGAAAAAACCATCAGGACGAATTTGTTTATTTCTGTTAAAAGGGGCGGGCTTGGACTTGCACATTTGTTCTTGCGTCAAGTGGTTTCGCGATTTATATTCCTCCGTGATCAAAAAGATATCTTTCTAAGAACTGTGATGCAAGTTCGATTGCAGAGGCTGCTCCCTGAATGGATTGTGTCATGTGAAAACATGCCTGGTACTGTGACTGACTACCTGCGCGAAGTTGTTTCGTGCAATTGCTGGAAGTGCGGTTTTTGTTTGATTATTTTACAATGTTACCAGGAAACAACTATATAAAGATCTCATTGACGTGATGCTGCCGGTGCCTTTTTACCGGGCATTACACTGTGGAGGCCCAGGGCAGGACGTTTTGAAAAGAGTTAAGATGCCCGTGAGGCCATCTGCTAAAACGTTTCTTTTCAAAGTTCACTCTAATACTCTCCCTGTTAAAACCTGGCTGAATGATAAAGGTATCTTTGTCCAATGGACAACATATTGCCTGTTGTGCAAAAAAGCGGAAACAATTGAGCACGTTTTCTTAGTGCTGGGATGCTGTCTCTCTATGGGGCGTCCTTCAAAGGACAATTAAAAAGGAACTTCCCTTAAATCCTTACGGCATCAGATTCCTACCAGTGCAGAACGATGATACACCTTATGATTTTTTTATGCTTCTTGGCCTCCATAGTTTGCGGAAACCACGAATGCAGGTGCGACATGCAGATATACAGACACGATCTGCGCGTGAAAACTTTATTGAAAGTGCGGTGTATATACGCGAAACTTTCAGGATGCAGCAGGATCCACCACAAAGGCAATGTCTATTTGATGAGTTGGTGCACTTGAAAAGATTTTAGCCACATACGCGTTAGCTCGAGTGTAGTTGACGTGTTTTATTGTGTGTATTTTTGTTTTGTGTTTCACGGCAATAAAAAAAAAAGGATGGCCGAGTGGTCTAAGGCGCCAGACTCAAGGTTTAGTACTTTTCTCGCTATGCGAACGAACCGAGGCTTCTGGTCCAAGGATGTAGGCGTGGGTTCGAATCCAACTTCTGACACATTTATTTTTGCCATACTTCGAGAATGCAGTGTAGTGCAGCAACTAAAATCAGGCTAGAACAGTGTCAGGATGGCCGAGTGGTGGATTCTACTTCCGGCCGCCGAGGCGAACGGACGTGCCATCACGTGCTCCGACGGAGCGGTAACAGCGGCCCAGCTGGGTCGCGGAAACAGGATTGCGGACTTACCGGACCAGGATTACCAAGTCATTTTGCCTCAACTGCCATCAGGTCGGAATGTTTTAAATACTGTTTTTCTGCATGCTGATGTGAGATGTTGGCCGTATCGCGTGGAAGACTTCCATGATGCGTTGGATAGTCTGGATATGCTCCCCGAGGTAGTTGCCTGGGGGCGTCCAGATGAATCACATCTGGGAGCTTACATTCAAGAGCGGAGACGGGATGAAGAAAATGTTGGCCTTGCGTGATTTCAAGGTGAAGGAACGACGATGCGTCATCATCGATCAAATGAACCAGGACGTGAGGCTAAAGTTGCACTGGCTTGTCTTCGGTGTCCATGACGACGACTTGCGATCTGCACTGGCACCTTTTGGGAAGGTAACGGATATTTCGAAGGAAAAGTGGCGGCTCAGTGCCGTTGCGGACAAAGCATCAACGACAAGAGTAATTGGGCTCAAGCTGAAATCCAGAGTTTCGGTGGACGACCTCCCGCACCAGCTCCGCGTAGCAGGCGAGTTGGATCTGGTGGTAGGGCCGGGCAGAGCTCCGCTTTGTCTCCGGTGCCGGACTGCGGGGCACATTAGACGCGAGTGTCGTGTTCCTCGTTGCCCCCGATGCAGGCGCTTTGGTCGTCAGGAGGACGTGTGCGTTAAAACTTACGCGAGTGTTACTGGACCACTGCAACAAGAGGACGCTTCAGACCTCATTAAGGATGAAGCCGACGCCGAAGAAGCAGCGAAAGGGACGCTGGAATTGTCCACGAGATACCCTAATGCGTCTTCCGAAAATTCTGAAGGATCCACGCAGGCCGCAAGCCGTGACACGAAAAGCGAGTCACCCGCTACACAAGTAAAGACGCCTTCGGAGGCTGCTGAGAAGTCCTCCGAGAGCACCTTGTCGGAGGGCCAGCGAGACGAACGCACCCAGGACGGCGTGCAGCCACCTGGAGTTACGAAGGCTGAGTCCAGTAGTGACCGAACAGCAGCGTCAGCCGCAGGCAATGTAAGTCAGCGAGAGCCGATGGAATTAACTGTGAACTCAAAAAGAACGCACGGGGACAGCGTGGGAGCAGGAGACGGCCTTGACAACACTAACAACGAGGGACCGCCCCCAAAAGCCGTCATGCCACGGCGACCTAGCTTCAGACCGAAGCCAAACATCTGCCTCGACCGGAATACGGTCGGGACACCGCCCTCGTAGCAAAGAGGGATTGTGAAGTTTGTGCATAAATAACTGGACAAACCCTTCAAGGTGCTTCGACCGAGAGGCAAGGCCTCTTCGCAGTGGCTACGGGCTCAACCAAAAAAGCAAGTGCACATGCTCAACTGCTTCCCAGACTGCCGAGGTAAGCGCTGTGCGGTCCTTTTGTTTTGCAAATAAATGGCAGTAAACATCCAGTCTGCGTTACATGTAGCCACCTTAAACGTTCGCGGAATGACAGCGAGGAGGCGGCAATATCAAGTTAGTCGGCTATTTCTTGAAAAAGAATTGGACTTGGTCGCTATACAAGAAACGAAGGTAGAAAGCGAAGAACAAACGGACCGCATGGTGCAACCATTCAGAGATAGGTACAATGTATGTGTGTGTCATGCTGTTGGCAATTCGGCAGGGTGTGTGGTTTTTATTCGCAACAGTCTGGGCATTGTCGAGGAGGCAGTCACTGTGTGCCCTTCTGGACGCCTGATTGTTGTTGACATTTCCTTCTCGAAATTGAAATAGCGTATGATATGCGTCTATGCACCTAATAAGGAAGGGGAGCGTAGGTTGTTCTTCGAGCAGCTCGAACAGCATTTGAAGGGTGAAAGATGTGTTGTTATGGTGGGTGACTTCAATTGTGTATGTATGGCTGAAGATCGCGCACAACTTCAGCCTGTGAAAGACGCTAGCGCACACTTATTAAGGACGTCAACCACAGAGTATCATCTAGAAGACGTTGGTTGGCTTCTATCACACAGTGGACGACGCCAGTACACCCATTTCCAAAGAGAAAGCCATGCGAGTCTAGATCGTGCATACATTTCCCCAGAACTCGCGCCTCTGTGCCGAAGTTATGAAGTTAAGCACGTGTCTTTTACAGATCACAGCCTAGTAGTTTTTTGCATAGGAGCAAAGGAAAATAAACCTAAATTTAACTGGGAGTTTTGGAAATTTAATTCTAAACTTTTGGATGATGTGAGCTATGTGAACGAAGTAACAGGAAATGTTCAACGCACTGTTTGCGACCAAATCAGGGGACTGGATGAGTGAGTGGGAAAATTTTAAGAACAATATAAAAATGAAAGCAATAGAAAGAGCAACCATTTTACGACATGTCAGTAAGGAGAACGAGAAAGATCTGCACCGTCAACTCAACTTGTTGCTGAACCTAGATAGCGGGACGCCTGGATTATGGTCGAAGCAGATAAAAGAAGTTAAGAATAAACTTGAGCTTATCGATGAAGAAAGAAATAGGGGAGCTATTGTGCGAGAACGAGCAGAGCGATTATGGGTTGGCAGGACACCGAACAAGCGCTCACTCGGTGACGAGAAAAGATACGCGGAAAAAAGCAAAATTCAAAAGATACTTTACCACAACGAAGTTGCAACAGATAGCAAGGTTATAAAAGAAGCGTTTGTAGAGTACTATAGTGAGCTACTTGGGCGGGCTAAGCAAAGGAAAGAACAATTCGAAAGTCAGTTTTTGCAGACCATGCCCAGGCTTGAGGACGAAATTAACGCCAGGCTTGAGCAACCAATCAGTGTACTTGAAATTGAGCAGGCTATAGAAGAAATGAGCGCTGGAAAATCACCCGGTGCTGACGGATTAGGGGCTGCTTTTTACAAGAAATTCAAATCATTAGCTAGCAGGGCATTGTACTGCGTAATAAAGGAAGCATACTATGTTAAACAAATGCCGCCATCTTTCAAAGCTTCACATATTGTCTTAATTCCTAAATCAGATGATGCAGTCAAACTTCTATCGGTGGGGTCCTATCGGCCTATAAGCCTCACAAATGTGGATTATAACTTGTTTATGAAAGTGTTGGCAAGGAGAGTGCAAGGTGTCATTAAACAGTTGGTAGGTCCACACCAAACGTGCGGCGTTAAGGGCCGCACTATCTGTACGAATGTACACACAGCAAGATGCGTTTTAGAGTGTTGCGATGCAGACAGAAGACATGTAGCAATGATGCAGCTTGACTTGTCAAAAGCATTTGAGAACGTTTCACATGACGTCCTTTTCACCATTTTAGAGCATGTAAATATCGCAAGTGTTATCTTAGATGGAGTCAAAATGGCATACGCTGGGTGCTCTACCCGTATTATTGTAAATAAAAGTCTTACTGACGCAATAGCCGTGCGATCGTCAGTGAGGCAAGGATGTCCATTGTCCCCTCTTCTATTTGTTTTGTATCTAGAGCCCTTTTGTTTAAGCCTGATTAGTAATGAAAGAATCCGTGGATTCAAGCTACAAGCATCCGAAGTGAAAGTACTTGCGTACGCGGATGATATAGCCATTTTCTGTGTGAACCGACAAAGTGTAAGTGAGGCAGTCGAGGTTGCTGGCGGTTTTTGCACCGCAACTGGCTGTGAGGTAAACTGGGAAAATTCGGCTGGCTTTTGGCATGGTAACTCGAACGAAAGACCGGAAACGTTTGCAAACATGCGATGGACATCGTTGCCTACGAAGTATCTAGGTATGCCACTTGACAGCTATCAAGATAGCGAACAGTACTGGCGTCAAGAGACAGAAAGGGTCAGGGAAAAGATGCAAGGCTGGCAAGGCCATAATTTGTCCATGTTTGCCCGCGCGACTGCTGCAATCTTTTCTTGACATCCAAGGTGTGGTTCGTACTCCAATTTTTGTTCATGAAACGCACAAATCTGCAAAAAATTCACAGAGTGTTCGCGGTTTTCATTTGGGGGGCAAGTTGGGAACGTACTAGTAGGACGAATTTGTTTCATTCTGTTTGTAATGGTGGATTAGGCCTGTCTCACCTGTTTCTAAGACAAATCGTGTCGCGATTTATTTTTCTGCGGGACCAGAAAGGCTCTTTTTTTGCGCTCAGTAATGCAAGTGCACTTAAGCAATGCCTTACCTGAATTTATTGTTTCATCATGCAATGACGGTGGACGCGCAGTAACTGGGTTGTGACGAGAAGTTGTACTTGCATTCCAAATCTTAAAGGCTCGATTTTCCCTTGAGTTCTCAAGTTCAGTGCAAAGGAAAAAACTGTACACAGACCTACTGGATACAATGTTGCCAACACCCAGGTACCGAACAATATACTGTGGAGGCCCAGGAAATGATGTCTTAAAGAGATTTAAAAAGATGAATATTAAGCCCAGCATTAAAACCTTCTTTAAACTTCATACAGGGACGCTCCCAGTTAAAACTTGGTTAGAGGAAAAGGGAATATTCGTTCCATGGACAGCTAACTGTATATTACACAAGAAACCAGAAACAATAGATCATGTATTTATTGATTGCTGGGATCCAGTCTTCTACTGGGACATCTTGCAAAGGACGGTTAAGAAAGACCTACCGATAACACCACACGTAATCCGTTTTCTACCAATTGAAAACGATGGCGACATTCCTTATGACCCGATCATGGATCTGGGGCTCCACAGCATATGGCGAACAAGGATGGCTGTTAGGCACGCCGATGTAAGCGTCCGTCCAGTCAGGGAGAATTTCATTGAAAGCATTATGTACTTACGAGATGTTTACCGTACATTGCCAGAACCTCCAGACTGGATTGGTGTCCTAGATGAACTTGTTCATTTTAAAAATTTTTAAGCATTCACGCTGACAACGGCATGGTCACCGTGTTTTATCTGTTTATATTTGCAGTGTATTTGTCAAAGCAGGCAATAAAGGAAAAAAAAGCATGGCCGTGTGGTCTAAAGCGCTAAACTCAAGGTTTAGTACCTTGCTGGCTATGCGGCTAATCGAGACTTCTGTTCTACAGATGTGGACGTGGGCTCGAATTCCACTTCTGACACATTCACTTTTTGTCATTCTTTGAGCATGAAGTGGAGGGCAGTAGCTAAAATCAGACTGGCGACAGTGGCAGGATGGCCGTGGGGTCCAAGGCCCAGACTCAAAGTTTAGTGCCTTGCTCGCTATGCGGGCTAATTGAGACTTCTTTTCCACGGATGTAGGCGTGGGTTCGAATCCCACTTCTGACAGATTCATTTTTTGTCATACTTTGAGCATTAAGTGGAGTGCAGCAGCTAAAATCAGAAAGGCGACAGTGGTAGCATGGCCGTGTGGTCATTCTACTTCCAGCTACCGTTCGGTGTGGACGCAGGATCATGGGCTCCATCGGAGCGGCGATAGCGGCCCAGGCTGGCCGCGGAAACAGGTCCGACGCAAGTACTGATAGCGAGTATCAGATAGTTTTGCCTCAGCTGCCTACAGGACGTGTTGCGTTAAACACGCTTTTTTTGCACGGAGATGTTAAAGCTAGACCCTTCCGAGTCGAGGACTTCCGCGATGCACTCGCCGAGACGGACGCGCTACCCGAGGTTGTCGCCTTGGGGGCGTATCAGGTAAATCGCGTATGGGCTGTCACTTTCAAGACCGCTGAAGTCAAAAAGCGCATCTGTGCTTTGAAAGAGCTTAACGTTAAGGGGCGACGATGCATTATTTTCGACAATCAAGACCAGCAAGTCCGCCTCCGACTTCACTGGATGCTCCACGGTGTCGCTGACGAAGATATTCGGACCGCTTTCGCCCCATTCGGCAACGTAACCGAAGTCACCCGGGAACGATGGCGCGTCTCGGGTGCAAACGAAAAAGGCTCCACAACACGGTCCGTACTCCTGAAGTTGAAGACAGGGATGAAATTTTATGACTTTCCGCATCAACTGAGGGTAGCAGGCGAGTTGGCCCTCGTCGTAGTGCCCGGAAGGCCTATGCAATGTCTACGTTGCCACGGCTCCGGACACGTGCGACGCGAGTGTAAAGTGCCGCGTTGCTCTCGCTGCCGGCGCTTCGGACACACGGAAGTGGAGTGTGTGCGCACGTACGCGGCGGCAACGGTACCAGCTATGAGAGAGGAGACGCCCGAGGACGTGATGGACGTTGCCGAGGCTGAAGAAGCAGCGAAGGGAACCCAAGACAACACGGGAGGTTCCGCAGTTCCAGATAATGTGGCGACATCGAATGGCACGGATAAAGAGGTGTGCGTGGACACCAGCACTCAAGAGCCAGCGTCGGCTGTATCGGAGTTGTCCTTGAAAGAGGACGTGTTCAGTCAAGGCACCTCACAACAGGGACCAGCAATGAGTGTGAGTGCTATCACGGAAGTCGGAGCTCGGCCAACGGGCACCGCTTGTGCGCCAAAGCGTCCGCATGCCGAGGCCGGCGACTGTGCTGACAAAGGGAACCCTAGCAACAACGAGGAGCCACCAGCGAAAGCGACACAGAGCCGACGACCACCGTTCAGGCCCAAACCTAATACCTCGGCAGACAGGAAAACCGCTGAAAAGACTTCCCCGCAGCAAGTCGGGCCCACCACAAGTGATGGCGGTGGGACCTCTGGAACTGTCTAGCGGCACGCTAGACATGAAAGGTAAGCGCCTTGCTCCCGGTGTCCTCCTTATGCATGAAAATGGCGATGAAACAGGCCCTGAGCGTAGCAACGCTTAACGTCCGTGGGTTGGCAGGGAGACGACAACAAATCCAAGTACATCGCCTTTTCAGAGAGCTAGACTTAGACGTGCTAGCGGTTCAAGAAACCAAAGTGGAAGGGGAGGAGGCGACTGGGAGCATTGTGCAGCGTTTCACGTCAAGGTATGATATGGCTGTTAGTCACGCGGTGGGTTCATCGGCTGGGTGCCTTCTGCTTGTTAGGCGGTTGCCAGGACTGACAGTGCAGGCCGTGACCTCATCCGCATGTGGAAGGCTCATTGTCTGCGACGTCGTTTTTCACAATAGCGAATGGCGCGTTCTGTGTGTGCATGCACCTAATACTGTTGAAGAAAGGTTCTACTTCTTCACAAGCATGCAATGATATTTAAGTTCAGAGAGGAAACTCTTGGTGATGGGGGATTTTAACTGCGTGTTAAGCGCTAGAGAAAAGACCTCAAACCGTGCCTACAAAGACGCAAGCACTGACTGCCCCAGATGATTGGTGAATTTTCGCTGGAAGACGTTGCCGAGTGTTTGGATTGTGCGCGCAGTGTGCTTTACACTCATTTCCAGGGATCCAGTCATGCGCGACTCGATCGGATTTATGTATCGTTGGATGCGATACCAAACTGTCAAAATTATGCCGTTATCGCGATTTCGTTTTCCGATCACTGTCTTGTGAAGTGCAGTATTGGACCTAGAAATCAAAGCAAACTTTTTCTCTAGGAACTCTGGAAGTTAAATTCTAAACTCTTAGATGACCAGATTTTACGTGATACTATATTAGAGAAGATAAAAGAAATAGAGAAGCGACTTAACAGTAACATTGGGGAGCAGTGGGAGCCGTATAAACAAGAAATAAAGATGAAAGCGATAGAAAGAGGTAGTTACATTCGTCATAATGAAAAGCGAGAAGAGGCAGGACTAAGGTCAACACTAAACATGTTAGTTGCTCATGAAAGCAGACAGCCGGGGGTGTATAAAGATGACATCAAAAATATTACAAATAAAATAGAGTTAATGGATGAAAAACGATATCGTGGAGCGATCGTTCGTGCAAGGTTTGAAAGATTGACAGCTGGCGAGGCCCCCACTAAGCGGGCCCTCAGTCTCGAAAAAGCACACGCTCGTCGAAACGAAATACTAGAAATAGAATGGAACGGCAGCCGTATGACGGATAAGGATGACATAGCACGTGCGTTCTATGATTACTATCAGCAGCTATTCGCAATAAGGGACATTGAGTTGGAGAAGTTTAACGGGGTGTTTGTTTCTTCATTACCCAGACTGGAGAACTGCACAAAAGAAAGACTAGAGCAGGTAATTTCCGAGCAAGAAGTAGCACGAGCAATAGAAAACCTAAACCCAGGGAAGTCGCCTGGGCCTGACGGTTTGAGCGCAGCTTTCTACAATGCATTTAAGGAAGAGCTATCCCCGCTGTTGGCGGAAGATTTTAACGAAGGTTTCCACCTTAAAGTGTTGCCGCCTTCGTTTGCCACGTCACACACTGTGTTAACACTTAAAGCTAATGACACGGAGAAATTAAGATTTGTGACATCATACTGGCCTATATCACTAACAAATGTTGATTACAAAATTCTAATCAAAGTTCTTGCGGCCAGGCTGCAGACAGTAATTCAAGAGATAGTCGGCACCCATCAGACTTGTGGCATCAAAGGACGGTCCATAACTACTAATATACAAAAGGCGACGTGCGTGCTGGAGTGCTGCGACGCTGTTCGCGCTAGGGTCGCGGTTCTCCAGCTCGACTTGGAAAAGGCTTTTGATTGTGTTTCTCATGATGCTTTGTTTTCTATTTTGGACTATATCAACGTGGGTTCTGTTATCAGAGAGGGCGTGGCCCTGGCGTACCGAAACTGCACCACGTGATTGATTGTCAACAAGAAACTGGGCGATCCAATAAATGTGCAACGCTCGGTGCGCCAGGGCTGCCCCCTCAGCCCTCTTCTGTTCTGTATATATATAGAAATTTTGTGCTTGTCTATTATACGAAGCGAATTTGTCCAGGGCTTCCAACTGCATATGTGCGAGGTGAAACTCTTGGCGTACGCAGATGACATAGCAGTTTTCTGCTTGGACAAAGAAAGTGTACTCAAGGCTGTTGAGATAGTGAAAGAATTCAGTGCGATCTCAGGAAGCCCAGTAAACTGGGAAAAGTGCTTAGGGTTCTGGCATGGGGAGTGGTCATCGACACCCAATGTTTTTGCCAACGTAACCTGGGTCACAACACCGGTGAAGTATTTGGGTTTACCTTTGGAATGCTATGAAGACAGTGATTCAATCTGGCGTGCCCAAGCTCAAGAAATAAGCGAGAAGGTCGACAAGTGGAAAGGGGCGGCGCTATCTATCTTCGCACGAGCCACTGTGTGCAATCAGTTTTTTGCGGCAAAGTTGTGGTATGTCATGCAGGTACTTCATTGTTCCAGGTTAAATGTACAAAAGCTTCATCGAGTTTTTTCAGTTTTTATTTGGGTATCCAAATGGGAAAGGTGTAGCCGAGATAACTTGTTTCGCCGGGTTTGAGAAGGTGGACTTGGGCTTGCTCATCTGTTTGTACGCCAACTGGTTAATCGTTTTATTTTCCTCCGTGACGTCTCAGACCCTTTCTTACGTACTGCGTGCCAAGTAAGGCTCGTGCGGGCAGTGCCCAATTTTGTTGTCTCTACGAGAATTATTCCAGGGCGAATTTCCAAGTTTTTTCAAGAAATAGTAAGCAGTGTCCGAAATTTAACTGCTCGTTTTTCGGTAGAATACTTGAGTACAGTCAAAAGGAAGAAACTGTACAATGATATTTGTGACAACCTTTTTCCTCTTCCTATGTACAGAGCCTTGTACAGCGAGAATCTAGGTCAAGGCGTATTAAAACGCTTGAAAAGAATGCCAGTTTCTCCGGGGGTAAAGACGTTTTCTTTAAGCTACATACAGGTACATTATCGGTGAAAACATTTTTCGAAGACAAGTGTTTTTATCTGCCTTGGCGTTCACAATGCCTAATATGTAGACAACCAGAGACAATAGACAATGTTTTTCTGCACTGCTGGGAGGGGGTTTATTTTTGGGGCGTATTACAAAGAACACTTAAAAAAGAATTACCTTTAGATCCACACGGGATCAGGTTCCTGCCGACAGATAATGAAGATGATGTACCCCTAGACACCGTAATGTTGCTAGGATTACACAGTCTTTGGCGGTCCCGAATGGCGGGCTTCCACGTTGACCCTGAAGCTCGCCCGGCAAGGCTCTACTTTCGCGAGTGTATGTACACCTTTGTTGAAATGCACGAAGCGATGAGTGCAGCCCCAGCATGGGTGGTGAAAGTTGAACCATTGGTAGAGTGAAAGAATTTCAACTCGACAACGTCAACCCCAATAGGGTCAACGGCTTTTTTACCTGTGTCATATTTATTTGAACATCACGAGCTGGAGTGTTCAGTTCAATTTCTGTGTCAACCTTGGTTATGTGTATGACAGCCGGCAATAAAGAAAAAAAATAGCATGGCCGTGTGGTCTAAGGCGCCAGACTCAAGGTTCAGTACCTTGCTGGCTATGCGGGCTAATCGAGACTTCTTTTCCACGGATGTAGGCGTGGGTTCGAATTCCACTTCTGACACATTCAGTTTTTGTCATACTTCGAGCATGACGTGGAGTGCAGCAGCTAAAATCAGACTGGTGACAGTGGCAGGATGGCCGTGTGGATTTTTTTTTTGAATTGATGTGAACTCAAAACAGGCAAGAAAGAAAAAAAAAAGCAGGATGGCCGTGTGGTCTAAGGCGCCAGACTCAAGGTTTAGTACCTTGCTCGCTATGCGGGCTAATCGAGACTTCTGTTCCACGGATGTGAGTGTGGGTTCGAATCTCACTTCTGATACGTTAATTTATTTGTCCTACTTTGAGCATGAAGTGTAGTGAAGCAGCTAAAATCAGACTGGCGGCAGTGTCAGGATGGCCGAGTGGTCTATTACAGGGTACACATTTTTCAATGTTAGACTTAAGGTCCTAGCCTACGCTGACGACATTGCAGTGTTTGTGCGGACCAAGACAGTGTAAAGGAAGTTCCCAAAGAAACTGTGGAGTACGTTCTATAAGGCTAGTGGCAGTGCAGTTACCTGGACTAAATGTTTAGGTTTCTAGCATGGAGACTGGGAGCACCCACCGGAATACTTTTGCAACATTAGATGGATGATAGCACCGGGCAGATTCCTTGGTGTACCCCTTGATCAGCACAAGAACACTAAATACTCCTGGGAGGAAGAAACGCAGCGAGTTAAAACTCAAACGAATAAGTGGGGAGGACACACTTTTTCAGGTTTTCTAGAGCTGCTGTGTGCAACGTAGTTTTGGTTGCCAAGATATTTTATGTTCTTCAAGCTTTATCGATGACAAGCGTGTCTGCACATGTACTTCACCGCGTGTTTGCGACGTTTATATGGGCATCCGCATGGAAACGCACAAACCGGTGCAATCTGTTTCGCGCAGTTCAAAATGGGGGCCTTGGATTGACGCATCTATTTCTCAAGCAAATTGTGACTAGATTTTCCTTTCTGCGTGAGCAAAGGGACACCTTTCTAAGGACTGTAATCGAAGTGAGATTACGCGAGTCACTGCTTCAATACGTCCTATCTGCTTTTTCAAAACCGGTGAAATTAAGCCCCTTTTTGCGGGAAGTTGTTTTATCTTTTACGTATCCTTGCGCCAAGGTTCTCAACTGAACATTTGTCAATTGCGCCGCGGAAGACGTTGTATAAGGATCTGCGCGATGTGTTTTTGGCAGTGCCAGTGTACCGCGTTGTGTATAATATAGGGTCCGAGCGTGACGTTTTGAAAAGGGTAAAGTGTATGCCTGTCAGAGCTGGTGCAAAATCATTTTCATTTTTTTCAATTGCATTCCGGAACTCTTCCAGTTAAGCCATGGTTACCGAACAACGGGCTCTTTGTAATTTGGTCTATTAACTGCATTATTTGCAGAAAACCCGAGAATATTGAACATATTTTCTTGGAGTGCCATGACTCAGTTTTCTCTGCGATAACTTGAAGCGAACTTTAAATAGGAATTGCCAATAGCACCACTCGGACTTCGATATCTATCTGCCATGCGCTGACTCTGAAGGAGTGCCGAGTGACATGCTGATGAACGCGTATGGATGTCAGGCATGAGCGAACCGTTGTACACCCCGCTCGATGCTACTTCATCGAGAGCGTGGTATACCTGAGAGAAATACTGCGTGCACAAGATAGTTCTCCTGAGTGGCTACCTGTACTGGACAATCTGGCTTCAGTAAAGCCCTTTTATATCTAGCGCTTAAGACAGAATGGGCCTAGGGCTTTTAGCATTCCTTTTTGTTCTGGTTTTGCGTATTCAGAGTGTATGCCGGCCGAGAGGTATAAGGCGCCAGACTCAAGGTTTAGTACCTTGCTCGCTATGCGGACTTACTGATGCTTCTGGTCCACGGATGTGGACTGGGGTGCGAATCCCACTTCTGACACATTTATTTTTGTCATACTTCGAGCATGAAGTGTAGTGCAGCAGCTAAAATCAGACTGGCTGCAGTTTCAGGATGGCCGAGTGGTCGGCAATCTGTCTTGGGGTATAGCTCAGAGGAGAGTAGACTTCCGGCTTCGCTATCGAGCGGACGTGTTCTCATGGGCTCCCACGGCGTGGTGTCACCGGCCCAGCAGGGCCGCGGTAACAGGTTTTCATCCTGTGAGAGTGTGTACCAGGTTGTTTTGCCCAGTCTGCCCACAGGTCGGTTCGTTTTAAATACCGTATTTTTGCAGGCTGACATAACTTCCCGGCCGTATAAGGTTGAGAATTTTCGAGACGCCCTCGCTCAGGTTTCGGTGCTCCCCGAAGTTACCGCTTTGGGGGCGTATCGAATGAGCCGTGTATGGGCCGTTACACTCAAGGATGCTGAAGCAGTCAAGAAGGTAGTCAGCATTGGCGAACTACAAGTGAAGAACAAGCGATGCCTCGTGATTGACCCGGCCAACGGGGATATACACATGAAGGTGCACTGGCTCCTGCACAGTTTACCAGACGAGGACTTGCGTCTCGGCTTCGCTCCTTTCTGCAAAGTCAGTGACATCTCTCGGGAGCGGTGGCGTGTTCAATGAGTGGCCGACAAAGGATCTACCACAAGAAACGTGAAATTGAAGCTGAACGTCGGTGTGAAGGTTGACGATCTACCTCATCAACTGAGCCTGTCCGATTAGCTAGATCTTTTTCTTGTGCCGGGCAGGGCTCCACTCTTCCTTCGCTACCGAGCCACAGGCATATATTCGCCATGAGTGCTATATCCCGCGGTGCGGTGTCTGTCGTCGCTTCCGCCAAGACGAGAGTCAATGTTCGCGGACCTACGCCTGCGTAACCTGACCCTTGGGCAGTGAGGATGTATTTGACCTGCTCATGGACGAGGCAGACGTGGAGGAAGCATCAGCTGCAGCAAGTGCGCAAGCCACTCTGGAGACGTCGAATCACCCTATACCGCAAGCGGCGGACAACTGTGTAGAAGAAGCTGTGGTTGAAGATTTGCAACAAGTACCTTCACGAAATGTTGTGAAGACGTCGAAAGGCACGGACCAAATGCCTGGAGCCACAACCGTGGCCGTCAGCCAAGCAGACGCGAACGGCATGGACAGTACGTTCGGAGCGGCTAACCTCCCGGCCGGGAAGTGGCCACATGATGGTTCCGGCAACAAGCATTTGCAACAGGAAGGAAGTGGTGGAGACAAACCACCAGCGAAAACGCCAGGGCCAGGAATGCGGCGATCATCCTTCAAGCCGCGACCGAGCATTCCCGTCGATGCTCGGCAGGCGGGTAAGCCGCCTCCGTAGTTTTCTGCTGTCAGGGTCGTAATAGGTTTGGGAGGGGGGGGATTTTGGTAAATACATTGGCTTAACTACTGTGTAAATTATTATCTGAACGGATGCAGAATAAATGCGCTTACATTTCTTTTAAATCCACAGCAGAATTTTAGTTGGGAAACCTGTGGCTCTCATGGTATCACAAAGGTATCAAAAGGGAAACATGTTTCATTGTGATGGGCACCATTCGGTTGTGTAGCCGTGGCAAGCATTCTTCAAACAGCGTTATGGGGAGTCACTCTATCTAAACGTAAGAGGGCTTTGTGCAAAGAGACGGCAATGCCAATTTAGTCCCTTTCGTCTTGACAATGACCTCCATGTAGTTGCCGTCCAGGAGACAAAAATTGAAAATGAAGAAGCGACTGATCGAATAGCGTGCAATTTCCGTATGCAGGTTCATGTATGTGTATGCCATGCAGATGGTGGATCATGTGGTTGTGCCCTATTCATACGCAATAACATTAGAATTTCTGTGGAATAAGTGCTTTCTTGTCAAAGTGGTAGCATTTCAGTCGTTGATTTCACCTATTCTGGTTTATCTTTTCGTGTCCTCTGTGCCTATGCACCGAATGTTGAAACAGAGCGTCGATATTTCTTTGAGCGTATTGACGCTTACATACACTGTGACAGAGCGATAGTACTGTTGGGAGACTTCAACTGCGTGTGCTCAGCTTGGGATCGCGCTAAGCGTGCGCGTGTCCGAGACAAAAGTGCAGAAGTGCTAAATGCAATGGTACATGAATGCAATCTCGAAGACATAGGTAGCGTGCTGACCGGTGAAAATCGTCCGCAGTATACTCATTTCCAACGTGAAAGTCATGCGAGACGAAACAGAATTTATGCATCACACGAATTGGTGTCCTTATGTACTGCCTAAGAAGTCAAGCCAGTTCAGTTTAGTGATCATTGCTTGGTGATGGCAACGTTTGGGGAAAGACAGATGAATATTCGATTCAACTGGGACCTATGGAAATTAAATGTGACGCTGTTGGAGGACGAAGTCTTCGCTAACGCAGTAACTGAAGAATTTGAAAAGTTACCTGAAATGCAGCTTTGCTGTCGAATGGGAGGAATTTAAACAGCGAGTTAAAATGAAAGCCATCGCAAGAAGCAG
>JAJIZL010068844.1:0-11554 GCA_023969395.1 Amblyomma maculatum
CCTTGGGAAAGAAGAGGAAGAATAGAAGAAGAGGATGAAGAGATTGGTCACCGCCATGTTTGGACAAGGTTAAGGTCTGCGAGGAAGTGAGTGCCATTTTCCCCCTGGGCAAAGAAGAGGAAAATGAGAAGAAGAGGAAGTTGAGACGTGCCTGAGTGTAGAAGAGGAAGTGTTTTCCGGTTCTTCTTACAGTTGGTAGTGTGCGCGTGTGCTTTGTATCTTCTCCTGTGTTTGTGTTTATTTGCGCCACATATCTGAATACGTTGTACATCCCCCGCAAGTAGTACCGCTGGCGGAGACGCTCGTATGTCTTCAACAAGCCAGCATGGGCGCTTTGTGGGTCGGTATGGTGATTGGCACAAATTTCTGTGTGAAGATGGCGAGGAATTACCACATCCGGGCGATAGCTTTTTCGATACAGCAGACCACCCCGGATCATAAAATGGGAAGCTTGGCGACGAAGGGCTTGCGGGAATGAAGACGTTGAGGACTTCTAGGAGCGAAGGTATCTAGGGATCACGGCGTTGTTCAAAAGGCAAGTCTTCGGAAGTAAGGGCTGCAACGGAGGGTTCGGATATCGAGTCCGAGGGTGCAGGAGAAGGCAGCCGCGAGCGCGACAAGGCGTACGCGTCGGAGTGTTTGCGTCCCGACCGATATATCACGTCAACGTCAGTCTTGAAGGCGAAGAGCGCAGCGGCCGAGGCGTCCAGAAGGGTCTTTCAGGGAAGCCAACCAGCAGAGGGCATGGTGGTCGGTGATGACATGGAAGCGGCGGCCATATAAGTAGGTGCGAAACTTTATTAAGGCCCATACGATTGCAAGACACTCCTTTTCCGTGACGGTGTAGTTAGATTCAGCTTTCATTAGCGCTCGGCTAGCGTAAGCAACTACATATTCGGAAAAGCCGGGTTGGCGTTGAGCGAGGACAGCCCCGAGGCCGATGCCGCTGGCGTCAGTGTGCACCTCTTTAGGAGCGGATGGGTTGTAATGGCGGAAAATGAGCGGTGGAGTGAGTAGACGTCGGAGCGTAGTGAAAGCATGGTCGCAGACTGGGGTCCAAGTAGACAAGTCGGAGGAACCATTCAGCAATTTTGTAAGTGGTGCAGTGCTGGTAGCAAAATTGCGGACAAAACGGCAAAAATAAGAGAATAGGCTGACGAAACTGCGCAGCTCTTTAACAGAAGTCGGTTCCGGGAATTCAACGACCGCACGTAGTTTGTCCGGATCGGGCAGGGCGCCATCTTTGGACACGACATGACCCATTATTGTCAGCTTGCGGGCACCAAAACGACATTTCTTCACATTAAGTTGGAGACCGCGGCCCCAGTGATACAGTTCAGGATTGGGTGCAAGCGCACGAGGTGCGTCCGAAAATGGGGAGATAAAACGACGATATCATCCAAATAACAAAGACAAATGTTCCACTTGAGACCGCGTAAGATGTTGTTCAGAATTCGCTCAAACGTAGCAGGAGTGTTTCAAAGACCAAACAGCATCACAGTGAACTCATATAGTCCATCAAGGGTAGCAAAGGCTGCCTTGGGTAGGTCAGACTCAGCCATAGGGACTTGCCAATATCCAGAGCGCAGGCCCAGGGACGAAAAGAACTCAGCTCCTTGTAAACAATCGATGGTGTCGTCAATGCGGTGTAGTGGGTATACTTCTTTACGGGTAATTTTGTTAAGACGGCGGTAGTCAACGCAAAATCTTATGGAGCCATCCTTCTTTTTTACAAGTACCACGGGAGACGACCACGGACTAGACGAAGGCTGAATTACACCACGTTGTAGCATGTTGTTGGCCTGCTCAGCAATAACACGGCGCTCCGTAGGCGAAACACGGTAAGGGCGCTGGGGAAGAGGGGCATGAATGCCGGCGTCGACGTGTTCAAAAACCTCGGTCGCACGGCCTAAGGAAGTCGTCTGAACGTCAAACGAAGAACGGAAATGGTCGATGAGAGCAAATAGTTGCTCGCTGTGCATCGGGTCGACTTCACTGGACACAGATGATTGAAAAAGGTCCCAACTTGGTATATCGGAAGAAGCAGTAATCGCAGTTAGGGAGGCTACAAGGGCACTCTGTGGTAAATACCCATCTACATCAAACGGCGAGTTGAGGTCAGCAACTTCAACATGGCCAAGGCATTCGCCACGAAGTAGCGGCACCACAGCAGTTGAGGCATTCGCAACAACGTCAGCGGCACCGCGATTAATATCGACGATAGCAAAGGGAAGAAGGAGGTGACGGGGTGAAGCGAACATGGGAGAAGGCGCAAAAAGAACATTCGCGTCTAAAGAAAAGGGTATACGCACGAGAACAATCACAGCACAGTTGGGCGGAATGTCGGTGTCGTCGGCGACAACAAGTTCGGCGCAAAAAAAAGATGGTGCATCGTCAAGAACCGCATCACAGAGCGCAGAGAAGGCGACGTGGGCGCGGGCGCAGTCAATAACAGCATTGTGTCGGGAAAGGAAATCCCATCCAAGAATTAAGTCATGCGAGCATGACGCAAGCACTAAAAACTCGACAATGTATAATACGTCCGCGATAACGACACGCGCTGTGCAAGCAGAAGACGGACGAACGGAATCGGCGCTGGTGGTGCGAAGAGAGAGTCCAGAAGGTGGGGTAGGGACTTTATGAAGCGAACAGCAAGAACTTTCGCTAATGACGGAGAGAGTGGCCCCTGTATCGGCGAGTGCAAGTGCACGAACACCGTGAAAAAAAACTTCGAGATCGTTCGGCGGAGACAGACGAGGACTTGTGGTAGGTGTAATGTGCGCAGTTCGTGCCCCAGGAACTGCGGCTGCGAGTTTTCCGAGTCTTGTGTCACACTGCGAAGCCGCATTGGCGACAATGATCGAAGCGAGGGGACGGCGAGCGGTGCAATAGAATGTGCTGGCGGCCCGAAGAGTTGTGCGGCTGCCCTGGAGATGTCGCCGAAGGTGGGCGCTAGGTGTCGTATTGATAATTGTAGCCAGTCATAGTGCGTGTAGGGGCAGAACGCAGAGTCCAACGGCACAGGCGGGCGACGTGGCCTGGAATACCGCAGGCATGGCAGATAGGCCGGTTGTCATTCGTGCGCCAAGGATTGTAGGGAGGCGTCGTTGATCGAAACCGTGGAGTGACAGACGGTGGCACCATAGTCGGCACGTACGCAAAGGACTGTGGCAGCGGAGGGCGGGCGGTAACTGCTGCATACGTGGGAGGCATCTGTACTGTTACAGAGGCGACACAACAACAGGGGGGCTGTAACTCAATGGTGCAGCAAGAGGTGTTGGCTGCAGTGGAACAGGGTCGACATGAGGTGTCACAGACACTGGCTGGCCAAAGCTGCAGGGGGAGAGCATCGGCAACCTCCTGCGTGATACTGCACCGGATCGTAGGGGTAAGCAGCTGGGCTGCTTACCAGAAGGCCCAGTTGGACAGAAGGGACAGAACTGGGACAGAAGGCCCAGTTGGCGGGAGACCTCATCTCGAACGAAATCTTTGATGTGAGCCAAAAGGCTGCTGCCCACAGCCAGGCCAGAGATGGACGCAGCAGGTGCGGGAGGGCGACGAGTGCAGAGGCGTTGCTTGAGAAACTCGTCGAAACTTTGACAAAGGTTGTATCACGGTGGCCTCAGCATACAACCTTTGCCAAAGTTTCGACGAGTTGCTCAAGCAACGCATCTGCACTCGTCGCCCTCCCGCACCTGCTGCGTCCATCTCTGGCCTGGCTCTTTGCCCTTCGCATGTGAAAGGCATCGGCATCAATGGCCTTCATTATGTGCTTTATCTTTCTAGCCTCATCCATACACGGGTCGACACGCTTGCATAAATCTACGTCTTCGGTGTAGCTTGTGAAGGTTGCTGAACTCATGCTGAACTCGTACGCGCAAGCCTTCTTCAGCGCGTTAGCAACGCCTCCACCCCGCACCTCCACCAAATGAACAGAGGCTATTGGGGGTTGTTAGGATAACTGGAGAAGGCGACCGGTGACGCAAGACGATTGTGGAGCGAAGCACAATCTCGTCTGAACAAGACAGTCCAAGCTTTCAGTCCATGCGCCAGCTGATCGGCGAGGAACCCAGCAGTCTTCATTGTCGTGTTTGTCATCGCTGTATCATCTTATTTCTTACAATATATATATATAGGTTAACAGAGCCGGTACAGGTGGAATTACACGGTCCAAGGTCTTGGTACGTCCTGCGAGTCTGGAGCCGATTCACTTCGTCTTTTGCTCCGAGCGCCACTTCAATGTCTTTCGTTCCGAGCGCCCCTGGCATTCCTCCCTCCTTAAGGATGGCGCAAATGCATACAGGTGGACAAAAGCAAACGAACAAAAAAAAGTTTGCAGATGCCGTTTTTCAGTTACCGCGTAAAATACGGCTTCATGCGTAGGACATGAACTGTCAAAATAACGGCTTGAGGGGCTAGTTGGTGCATCATCGTATTCAGATATGTTTCTGTTTGCGCCACATATCTGAAGACATGAACTGTCTCTGGACGAGGTAGCCGATGGCCTCTCTGCTCTGGGCCATCTGGGAGCACCTCATAGTTAACGTCGCTGAGGCGCCGCAAGATTTTATATGGTCCGAAGTAACGGCAAATCAGCTTTTCTGATAGGCCACGGCGTCGAACAGGAGTCCACACCCACACCTAGTCCCCGGTGTTGTAGGAAGCTTGTTTGTGGCGGACGGAGGTTGTACCGGCGTGAATCCTTGTCCTGTTGCTGGGCGATGTGGACGCGTGCTAGATGGCGTGCTTGCTCAGCATCTTGGGCAAAGTGCTCGGCGTCGGTAGAAAGCTCGGTATCTGTTTCGCAAGGGAGCATTGCGTCCAGCATCGTCCGAACCTCCCTGCCGTAAACTAGGCGAAACAGCGTGAAGCGCGTCGTCTCTTGAACTGCCGTATTGTACGCGAATGTCACATATAGTAGGATAGCATCCCACGCCTTGTGCTGGGCGTCGACATACATCGCCAGCATGTCCGGAATTGTCTTATTAGGCCTTTCCGTCAGCCCGTTGGTCTGCGGATGGTAAGCAGTAGCTTTTCGATGCGCCTTACCGCTGAGATGAAAAACTTCGGCCATCATTTGTGAAGTAAAGGCAGTCCCTCTGTCAGTCGGAGCACCGTGCCGCAGCATGATCTGGTGTACAAAGAAATGGGCAACTTCAGATGCTGTACCACTAGGTAACGCTTTGGTCTCGGCATATCGAGTCAGATAGTATGTGCCGATGATTATCCAGCGGTTGCCACCGGAGGATCGAGGGAAAGGACCAAGAAGGTCCATGCCGACTTGATCAAGCGGTGCGCGTGGTGGTATTATGGGCCCGAGGAGGCCTCCAGGCTTTGGTTGCGGAACCTTCCGACGCTGACATTGCCGACAGCTCTTGACATTGCGCTTAACAACAGTGGCAAGGTTGGGCCAGTAGAATGTCTTTCGTATTCTAGCAAGTGTGCGAGTATAGCCCAAGTGGCCAGAAGTTGGTTCATCGTGGCACGCGGAAAGGATTTCCTCTCGCAGAGCTGCGGGTGTCACGAGGAGGTAG
This sequence comes from Amblyomma maculatum, assembly GCA_023969395.1. NCBI lineage: Eukaryota > Metazoa > Arthropoda > Arachnida > Ixodida > Ixodidae > Amblyomma > Amblyomma maculatum. Next base: position 5,535 of record JAJIZL010068844.1, read on the forward strand.
GTTCTCGACTCGGATCTAGAGCTGTGCTTATAGAGTACACCACTTCTCAGGCAGAAAGTTGAGAGGCTCCGAGAAAAGCACTTAGGTATTGTGGCTGGCTGACCTTCTAAATAATCGATCAGGGCTCGTAACTCCGGATCAGCACGCTGCTGATGAGACATATCTGAAGCATGAACAGTTCCGAGAAAACTGCCAGAGTAACCCGTGTGTGGTGAAGCGAGCTCGACGGGCGCACGAGAGAGCGCCTCAGCATCTTCATGCTTATGTCCGGACGTAAAGACGATAGTGAGGTCAAACTCCTGTAGGCGAAGGCTCCATCGCGCTAGGCGGCCGCATGGGTCACGCAGGTTGGCCAGCCAACAAAAGGAATGGTGGTCAGTGACCCCTTTAAATGGGCGACAATAATGGTAGGGGCGAAACTGTGCAGCAGGCCAAATAATGGCGAGGCATTCCTTCTCAGTAGTTGAATAGTTAATCTCGGCGCGGGATAAAGTACGGCTGGCATAGGCGACGACTCGTTCCACACCCTCTTGACGTTGCACGAGAACCGCCGCAAGGCCAATGTTACTGGCGTCGGTGTGGATTTCTGTCTCACCGTGCTCATCGAAATGGGCTAGAACAGGCTGCGATTTGAGACGGTGACGCAACTCCGTAAAAGCAGCTTCTTGCTCGCAACTCCAAACATAAGAGTGTCTCCCCGGGTGAGATGAGTCAGCGGTTCAGCAAGATCAGGGAAGTTATCGATAAAACGCCGGTAATATCTGCAAAAGCCGAGAAATCTGCGAGCAGTTTTCTTGCCACGTATAATCGGAAATTCCGCAACAGCAGTAACCTTGTCAGGGTCGGGCTTCACGCTGGCAGCGCTTACGACATGACCGAGGAATTTAAGCTCTCGGTAGCCAAAGTGACATTTCTGTGGCTTAAGTGTCAAGTTAGCGGATTGAAGGGCTTCGAGTACTGACCGCATGCACTTAAGATGTTGTGCAAACGATTCTGCGAAGACCACTACGTCACATAGGCAGACTAGGCAACACTGCCATTTAAGCCCGGCGAGGATAGTGTCCATCATCCGCTGAAATGTGGCCGGCGCGGAACAAAGTCCGAAAGGTAGAAATTTAAATTCGTAAAGTCCGTCGGGTGTGACAAAGGCCGTTTTCTCACGATCTCGCTCATCTACCTCAATCTGCCAGTAGGCACTTTTTAGATCGATTGACAAAAAGTACTTCGCACGCCGAAGGCGGTCGACAGAGTCGTCAATCCGCGGCAAGGGGTAAACATCCTTCTTGGTTGCGGCGTTCAGCTTGCGGTAATCGACGCAAAAACGTAACCTGCCGTCTTTTTTTTTTAACTACAACGACTGGGGAGGACCATGGGCTATTTGAAGGCTGGATGACATCATCTTTGAGCATCTGTTTAACTTGTGACTTAATAACTTCGCGCTCGGTCGAAGAGACGCGGTAGGGGTGCTGCTGGATTTGGCGCACATTATCGAACGTCACGATCTGGTGCTTGGCAATGGGAGTCTGATGCACTTTTGACGATGATGCAAAACACTCTCTGAATTCGAGTAACAATGAAAACAGCTGTTCACGCTGGCTTACCGATAGCTCTGAGCTATTATCGACGTTGTCGAGGGATGTGGGCGGTGGCACGGTTTCTGTGGACAAGCACTCGGAGACTTCAGATATGCGTTCCTCCAAAGCTACGGTAATGTTCCGAAAAAGGTGTCGATACTCGTGCGAAAAATTGGTAACAAGTACCTTGGACTGACCACAGTTAAGATGGATCAATCTGCGAGCCACGCAGACTCCCTGCGTCAACAGTAACGAGAAGTTGTTTCGGTTATTGCGTCACCATCGTGAAGTGCATTGCATTTGACATTAACGAAGGTGCTGGTTCGGGGTGGCAGCGTGACACTGTCCGCATAAACTCGAAGCACATTGAGTGGTCGCTGTGTACTGCTGAGGGCCACTGCTTTCTCAGTAGAAAACGAGGCCTTAAAATCTCGGAGGTCAATAATTCCGCCATATTCACGAAGAAAATCTACGCCCAGAATTAGGTCACGTGAGCAGCTTTTCAGAACGAGGCAGCTTACCACAAATGTTGACTCTCGAATTTGAACCCTGGCCGTGCACATACCTCGAGGAGCAACCAGATGACCACCCGCAGTGCGAACGTGTGTGCCAGACCACGAGTCAAAACCCTCTTGAGAATCGCGGCAAACTGGCTGCTCAAAATAGAATAATCAGCGCCAGTATCCAACAAAGCTCGAGCATGGCGACCATGCAGTATTACTGGTATGTCCAACGAAAGCTGCTCGTGAATATCAGACTTCTGAGTGTTTCAGTGCTCTGCGTCGGTGTACGCGGTATGCTTCACCTGCAATTCGTCGTTGTTGCAGGCGCGTTTTTGCGGTGTCCGTTCCACCGGCAATTCGTCGTCGTTGCGGGTGCGTTGTCGCTTCATCTGTTCCACCGGCAATTCGTCGTCGTTGCGGGTGCATTGTTGCGTGGTCAGTTTCACCGGCAATTCTTCGTAGTTGCGGGTGCGTTGGTGCGTCGTCGGTTCCACCGGCAATTCGTCGTCGTTGCGGGTGCGTCGTGGTGGCGTCGAGGTTGCGTTATAATCGGCAGCTGCGGACTTTTCCAATGTCGATGCGTAGTCTTTCCGTGTCCGCGTCGATGGGTGGTCTCCCGCGCAGCGATGTCGAGCGAGCCTACCACCGAAGGTCGGTGGTTTCAGTTTTCCCGCTGGGGGCTGGGCAATCGGCCCTGCGCTGCCCATGAGGACCTCGCAGCAGTTGGCGAAGGGCGAGCCCTGGGCGACGGTGATCGAGATTGCCGCAGACGAGACGGAACACCACGGCACTGGTCATTGAAGAAATCTTCAACGGCTCGGGGCCGCTCGCCGTAGCGAGGTCGCGGAGAATCGGCGGAAAAACCTTCGAGGCCCAGTCGACGGTAGGGACAGCGCCGATAGACATGACCCGATTCGCCGCAGTGAAAGCATAAAGGCCGTCGGTCGGGGGTACGCCACTCGTCTGCTTTCCGTCTAGACGATCGGGAATCCGTTACGTACTGGATCACGGGGGCCGGTGTTGTCGGTGCAGCTACGTTAGCAGGAATGAGGGTCGGCGACTGGGGTGGAGAGTATTGTAGCTCCTCGGCGTATGTGGGGCGCTGACACTCAGGTGGCGTAAGAGGAGGAGCAGGGTGAGGTTCACCGCATGGAAACGGAGGCCGGAACGCTTGCACACTTCGTCGCGAACAACGCTCGCAATGGAGGTAGAAGCTTGTTGAGGTGCGCCATACAGCAGTCGGAGTTCGTCGCGCACAATGGAACGGACGAGCTCCCGTAGCGCCGATGCATCCATGCCATGCGATGGTAACTCGGCAGAGACGGAGGTGGCGTGGACGGTATGATTCTGTGCCGAAGCTCGCTGCTGAAGCACTTTTTCTATCGTGGATGTTTCCGCAAGGACTTCTGAGACAGTTTTCGGTGGGCTGCGCACCAGGCCAGCAAAAAGCTGCTCTTTGACGCCAAGCATGAGGTAGCGCAGCTTTTTGTCCTCGGACATTATAGGGTCTGCCCGCTTGAAGAGGCGTGTCATGTCTTCGATATATGCCGCGACGGTTTCGTTAGGCATTTGAACCCGAGATTGGAGAGCGCGGTCGGCCCGTTCGCGGTGATCTGAGCTACCGTAAGTAGCCGCAAGATGACGCTTGAACTCACTCCAGGAAGACAGCTGGTCTTCATGGTTCTCGAACCATGTCCGAGCGCCATCCTCAAGGCTGAAGTAGACGTTCCGAAGCCGGGCGGCGTCATCCCAGAGGTTGAAGGTAGCTACCCTTTCGTAGTGCTGCAACCAGTCGTCGACGTCTACATAGGCATCCCCGTGCACGGCCGGTCTCGACGGAGAGGGCGCGCGCTCTTTCTTACGGCCTTCTCAATCGCCGCGGGAACAATGGGAACTTTTCTCCTTGAGTTACGCCCTCCGCCACCGCAAGGGGCGCGACCTGCTCACTGTTCGCTCCGCGTCTGCTTCAGCGGCGGCGAGTGGTTTTTGCCTGGTTTCGCGTTGTCGCTCGCGAATTTCGTGGTGAGTGCAGCCCCGAAATTAAAGAGCACAGAAGCTAGATGCTGCAGCGGCATGTCGTCAACGTACCACACGTGAACGGATATAAAAAGCACTCGTTGAGCAAACGTTCGACAAGTATGGCATACATTGCGGCACGGTAGCTACTTTTGTTCATTTTAATCCGAATTTTTCCCAAGCCTGTGCAAGAATAGGAACAAAAAGAAAACTGAATGAGCAGTGATCACATCGAAGCTTCTTCAAGGCTAACATGACAGCAACTCGTCTGCAACAGCAAAACCGCCTTGCAGCGCTAGATGCGAAACCATTCATGTAGCACCGAAGATGAAAATAATTTCATAAAAATGTAATGTAAATTGCAAAATGCTTACATGATATAAAGTATTAGTATAACAGTCAAAGTAACGCTGTAGGGTTGATTTTTAAGTGTTATTAAAATCCATATACTAGGAAATGTGTGATTATAAACAATATTTTAAATTTGCAAATAAACATTGTTTCAATGAAAATTTTACATGATATTAGGCTTATTATGAAAACAAAAAGTGGTTGATATCAATGACACCACTTGTGCTCGAAGGGGTAAAAAAAGGCCAATAAATGATGAAAGTGATACTCGATGCAGTGACTTACAAATGAGTTCACCTGCTATATCGAAAGTATGCAAGAAACTTCTAAAGCCTTAAAAAAGGACACTCTCACTGAAGACTCATTTCAACCCTCATATAGCGACCCATTGAGGCTCTCTTCGGGAAAGTAAGGTTAATGTGCGGAAGGGAATGGCATATGCCAGATGCGAGGGCCGTAACAGCTAGCGGCACATGACTACCTGACTACATTGTCAAGACGGACGTTTCATCTGAGAGCAAAATGAAGGCACTGAAGGAAGTGATGGCATCTCCTACCATCCCATTTCCCACTGTCACATATTCCGGTTCATCTTACGTCGCTGGATATATCGTTTAGTTACTGAACTTCGGGTGTGACGCTTGCGCTATTCTTCTTGAAACTAGCAAAAGAAGCAGCCCCATTTAGTACGCTCTTCTACGAGGACAATGCTCTAGTGGACTGCATTATCCGAAACCAGAGCTTGTTGCCCTATTGGACAATTCTTTTTTTTTTCGAAAAAGCTGCCATGCACCTACTACACACAAATGCTCTCGAAGTACTTAAGATCCTGATTCAGTCAGCATTTCAAAACTTAACACTCAGTTGCCCGAGCTTCTTTGATATTTGAAAAATTTCACAGAATTTTTTTTCTCAATTAATTATACCAGGAAAGTGACAGAGAAGACCGAGAGGCCAACTCCTTATGTGCACAAGCCGTGCAGGAAGATTTTGAGCCTGAATTTTGTAGACGCAGGTCACATTTTGATGAATTAATTGATGAATGTATAGTGCAATGTGTAACACTGAAGGACAATTTTTTTTATTGTTTGCCGCTCTTTTCGATTCTCCTTAACTGTTTATGCCCATTTCCTTGATTAAAAGTAGTCGCGAGACTACATATACATCTTCGGTCTTTCAACCGGCTGATATGTTTTGAACAAAGCTAGAACAGCCCACTCCACTAGACAAGTGAAATTTTTATATATGAGTAAATTTTTGTTATTTACTCTGAATCTGAGACGCGCCATGAATTTTTGCCGGTGCCTCTTCTGATCTAAACGAAAACGGTAGCGGTTGACAGAAACTCCACCCAACAGTTCACCATGCATTCACTCATGTCAGGTCGCGCTACACCTGCTTAAAGCATTCAAAGGCAGATTGCATAGCCTGATAAACTTATTTTTGTACAAAACTTAGAGGCAAAAAATGTTGAAGTATATCCGAAGCTTCATTCGACCGTGCACGGCCCCACTGACGAAGGAGCGCGTGCGTGAGCGGATTGTTGACTGTATATTATTCCTCGTACACGATAAAT
>JAJIZL010068848.1:0-13429 GCA_023969395.1 Amblyomma maculatum
CGGCTGTCCTTATCGGGGCTCCGTGCCAAGGAGTCAGGACTTTTCGCAGAATGGTAGCAAGGCCATGACTCATAACGCAAAAATCAGCGCCGGTATCTACAAGGGCAGTCGTGTTGTGGTTATCAACGACGATCGGTATCTCGGCGGAATGCAGCTCACCGTCGACAAAGTGCGGCGTGTCAGGGATCGTCGGGCTGACGGGTCGTTCGTTGCGTCGAATTACGGCGTCGAAGGTAAGCTTCTGTGATCGCCGGAAGGTCGTCGGACTCGTTGGTGATGCGGTGCGTCGATTGGGGCGTCGGAGGAAAGCTTCGGCGATCGTCAAAAAGTGGTCGGATTGTTCGTCGGAGCGAAGGGTCGGAGGTCTATCTGTGTGATCAAATCGGTGAGCGGAGGATGTTGGTCGTAGTGTTCATCGACGGCGGCCCTACCCCCGAGGGTCGCCGTCTTCAGTTTTCCCGGTGCGGACTTGGGGAATGCCTGAGGAAAGAACGGCGGCTGGTGGAAAACTCTCTCGGCGGTGGTGACCTTGACTGTCGTCGCTGGAGGGACGCAGGTGGGACGTGGTCGCTGAGGTATTGGTCGATGTCCCGAGGTCGTTCGCCATAGCGCGGCCAAGGGGCATCCGGGGAAAATCCGCGCAAGCCCATCCGACGGTACGGGCAGTGGCGCAGAACGTGACCGGCTTCGCCGCAGTGAAAGCACAAAGGCAGATTGTTCGGCGTGCGCCACGCGTGTGCTTTGCGAACGGGTGGTCGAGCTTCAGGCACACCAGACGAAACTGGATATTGGGGTGGAGGACGAGCGGGAGGAGCAGGGTTGCAGGGTGCCAATGGTTCAGGCGCAGGGGTACGCAACACGTCGCTGTACGTCATGATCTGTGGCGCAGGCGGCTGGGGCGACGGTACTGATGGTACTGCTTGGCGGAGCTCTTCGCGCACAATGTCCGAGATGCCCCCAACACGTGGATGTTGTTCTAGAGAGGGCAGCTTTTGCAGCTCTTCGCGCACGATGCTTCGGATAAGTTCGCGAAGGGCATCCCTGTCGTTTCCGACCATTGGCAAGCGGAAGTCTACGGCAGCGGTGTTCGCAGAGCGATCAAAATGTACAAATCGCTGATTCAAGGCACGCTCGATGCTTGTTGCTTCTTTCGTAAAATCAGCAACAGTACGTGGAGGGTCACGTACAAGGCCAACGAACAGCTGCTCCTTGACGCCTTGCATAAGGTAGCGCACCTTCTTTACCTCCGACATGGACGGATCCGCCCGGTTGAAAAGGCGAGTCATTTCTTCCACAAACATGGCGACGCTTTCATTAGGCCGCTGTGCTCGGGACTGTAGAGCGAGTTCGGCCATCTCTTTTCTTGTATCGTTGCCGAATGTTGCGAGCAGCTGCCGCCGGAAATCCTGCCAGGTAGCCTCATGGTAGCCTCATGGTTTTCGAACCACATCTTGGCGGCGTCTTCTAGTGCGAAACAAACATTGTGCAATTTTCGCTCCTCGTCCCACGCATTAAACACAGCGACCCGGTTGTAGCTGGTCAGCCAGTCCTCAACGTCTTCGAACTTGTCGCCATGAAACGGCGTGGGCATACGTGGAGTATGGCAGATCAGCTGCTGGGCACTCACGGGAAGCTGAGTGGTGGTCTGAATTGCAGCTGTAGTCATCGTGGTTCGCGGTGGGGAAACAAGAGGACCACACTCGGGTGCTAAGCCTCTCAAGCGACGGCTCGCCTTGTGCACAGGTGTCGTGTCCACGGTGTGTAGATGGGTGTAGGGGGAAGCCAGAGGCTCTTCGTACATGGGATCTACCCAGAAGCTCCACCAAAAATGTCACAGAAGCCAGTGAAACTGGTTCAGCAGGTTTAGTAGGACTAAGTAAAAGCACCGGCAAGATCAGGCACGGAACCGACTGGCGGGCGAGCACCGAGAGCGATGAAGACGAGCGCGTGCCAGTCTCCCGAGCTCGCCACATGGCAGCGCCAGTACGATAACATTGTGGCAATATCCATACCATCAATCAGGTGACAGAAAAATGCTCGGAATATAATCAGCCTTAATACGTAGCATTCATTGATTACTAAAAAGCATTTCACTCAGTTGAAACATCGGCGGTGATGCAGGCATTGCGAAATCAGGGGGTAGACGAGCCATACGTGAAAGTTCTGGAAGATATATATATGGCTGCACAGCAACCATAGTTCTGCATACCGAAAGTAACAAAATTCCCATAAAGAAAGGTGGTAGGCAAGGAGACACAATCTCCCCAGTACTATTCACAGCTTGCTTAAAGGAGGTATTCAGAGACTTGTGAGGACACGCTGTGACTTTATAGACACCGCGATATGCGTGTTGCCTACGTGATCTAGCAGACGCAGCAGGGCCCCCTCTGTTTTTGAAGTAGGCCTCAGCAGCGATCGTTGGTCTGGCGTACAGGGATGATGGAGCAAGGTGCGTAGAACTTTCTACATGCAATCACCAAGGCTTTGTTGTGTGCTGATGAATAGTGATCCGCGGATACCATTGTCTGCGATATGCAGACGAAATTGTTAGCCGCCGCTCACACCGCCGTCACCGCTGCCAACTGTTGCCTCCGGGACACGCTGTGACTTTGTAGGCACCGGGATATGCGTGTTGTCCACGTGGCCTAGCAGACGCAGCAGGGCCCCCTCTGTTGTTGAAGTAGGCCTCAGCAGCGATCGTTGGTCTGGCGTACAGGGATGATGGAGCAAGGTGCGTAGAACTTGATATTTGCAATCACCAAGGCCTTGTTGTGTGCTGAATAGTGGTCCGCCGGGTACGATTGTCTGCGATATCCCAGGTAGCACAGAATGTGGGGCCCCAGTAGGTCCGACGTAGGCAAGTGGGGCTGGGGCAACCGCCATAAAACCTGCATCGGTCCCCGATGGGGCAAATGTGGGCAAGCCCCATCTGGGCTTGCCCATGTTCCTTCTGCTTGGGTCCCATAGCGGTGTTGCTCGGGCTAATGCAGAGCACATTCCTGCTTCCAGACCGCAAGGGTCCTTTGTCGGATATTTAAGGGCAATCCAACCTACATGTGGGCTCTTCATGGGAAAGCCCTCATAGATCCGAAATGAGGACGCCCCCATTAAAACTTTGTGGGACCTACATCGGCCATAGTGGAAAAAAAACGAACGTGCCCACATGCTGCCCCAATCGGCCCCTTGTAGTTTACTTGAGGGTAGGTGAAATATTGCCACGTGCCCAGCGCCGCGCGACAGCCCTGCTTGGTGCTGACGACGACGAAGCGGCTGTTGGCACGAGCGGCGCACTGGTGCTGGACCCTGTGATCGGAACTACAAGCCGACCTTATTCTCGAGTCCTCGGCTACGTGTACCTTCACGGCTTCCTGTGACTTGAGTCGTGACGCTGGTGGAGGTGCCATCGATGATCCCTTCTCCTGCAGACGACCCTACGCGGCCGCCTCTCGTGATCACTCCTCTTCATCGTACCAGCCAACGGCTCCGAGGCTTGCCCCCCGAGGCCTTCCTTCTTGACGAAGAGACCCTAGCTGTGGCAACGACACCGCCTGCCCGTACCATGGCTGTCCCTTCCACCCCTTCTTCCTGTCTCATCCTTCAGACCTCACGTACCCCTAAACCATTTCACGGTGAGCAGTTTGAAGACGCCGAGGGCTGGCTAGCTCACTACGAAAGGGTCGCGACGTTTAACGGCAGGGACGACACTGCAAAAATGCGGAACGTCTACTTCAGCCTTGAAGACGCTGCTCGGACATGGTTCGAGAACCACGATGCCACATTCTCTACGTGGCCGGCCTTCCGAAGCCAGCTCCTCGTTACGCACGCCAACAGTGACCGCCGAGAGAACGCCGAGCGTGCCCTGACCTCTCGGGTTCAGTGTCAGAACGAAGGAGTCGCAATGTTTCGTATTTACACCTGATAATGGCATCACGCATGATTTCAGGCCGGATAATATGGAGCAAAATGATGCTCTAGGCGCGCCAGTTATAACCGAAGCAGGTGTGTTATCGCTGCTTTTAAATTTAGATGACAAAAAGTGCAGTGGCCCAGACGAAATCCCCTATTGCTTTTTGAGACGTTATGCTGAACCTATAAGTAAATACATATGCTTCAATTACAATAAATCAGTCTCCGAAAAATGCCTCCCAGCTGAGTGGAAAATTGCGAAAATCGTGCTAGTTTACAAGTCGGCCAATTCGTCTTGCCAGTCAAACTATAGGCCAATTTCTCTGACACGTACTTACTGTAAAATCTTAGAACATATAATTTTAAAATCGATCACCGACTTTGTTGAAAAAACATCCTCCATTCCTACCAACACGGCTTCAGGAGAGGTCTGTCTACTGTTACTCAACTGGTAGAGATCCTGCATGATTTCGCTAAAGCAATTAACGACCAAACCCAAATAGACGTAATTTATCTAAACTTTTCTGAGGCCTTTGATCGTGTCTGCCATGCAAAACTGCTATCAAAACTTAAGCACATTTTAGGGGATGGGCCAATTGTTAAATGGATAAGCTGTTACTTATCCGATCACCACCAGTTTGTTCAGTACGGTGCCCATACTTCCCAAACTGCACCCGTCGTTTCGGGTGTACCTCAGGGCTCCGTTTTAGCCCCTATCCTGTTCCTTCTGTTTATAAACGACATAACTAGCAAGGTGGAATCCAATATTAAGTTATTCGCAGACGATTGCGTTCTATATAGAGAAGTGCAAAAGCGCCAAGATCAAATTGCTCGTAACAAGGATTTTAATTTGATAGTCCAATGGGGCTCAAACTGGCAAATGGCCGTCAACCTTAATAAAACAGTATCAATGTCGATTACAAAAACGAAATCCAAGCTTTCTTTTTCGTACAGTTGCGACAACATCATCCTGAACTCTGTCACACAGTGTAAGTATTTGGGCGTCGTAATATCAACAGATCTCGGATGGGCGGCTCATGTGGAATATGTGGCAAATAAAGCGATGCGAAAGCTAATGTTCCTGAAAAGGACCCTGCGCTACTCTACAAAGGAAGCCAAGCTTCTGGCTTATGAGACGTTTATACGCCCAGCAGTTGAATACGCGAACGTGGCGTGGTTTCCATTCACCCAAAATCAAATATCTACGCTCGTAGCAATCCAGCGAAAAGCCGCGCGTTTTATCTGTATCAGATATAGGCGAACCGACTCGCCGACGCAGATGCTGGCCGAGATCGGTATTCATACATTATCTAGCCGAGCGATGCTACAACGTCTCAAATTTCTGTATCTCATCCTGCATAACAAGAATAAAGTAAGTCCTGACACCTATATTTCTTTTAATACCTCCAGAGAAATCCGTCATAAGCATCATCTCACACTTCAAGAATATTTTTGTGCTAATAACACATATAGTTTCTCGTTTTTCCCGCGAGCTGTGCGAGACTGGAAGTGGTCTCACAGTCCACTATCGACAAATTTGTTGAACTTGCCGGAAATTGTATATTGTCAACCACGAGGAAGTGATGACATTACTATATGTGTTTGTTTTATTTTCTATGTATAATGTGAACCTGTGATGACGTCAACCTGTGAATGACTCTATTTTTCCTTTTTTATATTCTTGCTTCCTTTTCGTTTTGCTAGTATTGTAAGAGTTTTCGATTTTACCCTTCTGTACGTATGTGTGTATACCTGTATGAGCAAAGAACCCACTCCTGTAAAAATCCCCGATTGGGATTGACAGTATCTGAAAATAAATAAATAAATGTACGCTGAAGTCGTAATGCGCCTTTGCCATCGCGCCGACCCGTCCATGAGTGAGGAGAAGGTGCGGCACCCGATGCACGGCGTCAAAGACCAGTTTTTTTCCCGCCTCGTGCGGAACCCGCCCTCTACCGTCGCGGCGTTTCTGGTTGAAGCTGTGATCATGGAGAAATTGCTACAGCCGCGATGCAGCCAGTACGCTCGGCCGCTAAATTCCATCTCCACACTACCGCCGTCTGACCGAACCGACTACAATCCCGGGGCAGATATGAGCTCCCTTCGCGACCTCATTCGCACCGTGGTTCGCGAGGAGCTCCAGCAACTTCATGGATCATTTACTCCTGGCGCGGCTTCCCTGGCCAGCATCATCCGTGAGGAGGTCCAGAACGCACTCACGCCACCGACAAGTACAGACGTTCCACCACCACCCCCCGGCCTCACCCAGCGGATGGCTTATGCTGATGTCACACGCCGCCCAGCCCTGCTACCTACCCCTTCGCCTTACACGCCACCTCAGGTCGCTGTGCACGCTGCGGAACCGCTGCCCCTTTGGGCAGATCGGTGCCAGGCGCCCCGGAAGACTGATCTCTGGCGCGCTCCAGATAACCGCCCTCTCTGCTACCACTGTGGCGAGGCAGGTCACCTCTACCAGCAGTGCCCTTATCGTCAGATGGGCCTTAGAGGATTTTCCCCCGACAGCCCTCGTCCACGGCCTGGTCAGCGGCCTCAGGACATCGCCGAGTACGTCACTCGCCAGCATAGTCTGCCACATTCTCCTTGTCACGAGTCGCGCTCGCCTTGGCCTCGTCGCTCTTCGCCCTCTGGGCCACGGTATACCGCTGGACGCCATGGTTCCTTGAGCCCTCATCGGGAAAACTAGCTCCGGCGACCTTTGGGGGCGAGGCCGCCGCACACCGATTCGCCGCAAAGCTTCCACCGCCGCACCGCTCGATTCGCCCCGGCGTCGAACGCCGAATTCCAGTCCAGTTTTCTCCGCACAGACCAGATCGCCCCGACGTCGTCCGCATCGCCGACCAGTTATCACCGCCGTGTTGCTTAAATTGGCCCGACGCAGACCACACAACTGTCGCCCAGCTTCCGCCGCCGCACCGCTTGCTTCACTCCGACCTGCCATTGACATTGATTTGTCCCTACGCCGACCACCCAACTGCCGTCCGGCTTCCGCCGCCACACCGCTCACTTTACTCCGAACCGACGCCGACAGGCCCCGGTCTTGGCCGGGTCTCCCTGGACATCCCTGTTATCGTCGACACGAAGGAGGTCAGCGCTTTAGTTGATACGGGAGCCGATTTTCTATCCTTAGTGGGCGGCTTACGAGGACACTGAAAAAGGTGATGATGCCATGGAACGGACCAGACATACGGACGGCAGGCGGACATGTGGTTGCACCACTGGGTATGTGTACAGCCCGGGTTACGGTGCAAGGCTGCGCATTTGTTGCGACTTTTCTTGTTCTACGCGAATGCTCTGTGATGTTATTCTTGGCATCGACTTCCTTCGTGAGCACGGTGCCACTATAGATCTACGGAACCGCTTGTTGACGTTTTCCGCCAAACTGGCCACTGAAAAGCATGAGTACCATGGGTCCCTCTCCACGCTGCGAGTAGCCGATGATAGCCTCACAGTGCCACCACACGCCAACATCCTCGCCAGAGTTACCTGTGACGAGCCACATCACGGCCTCCGGAATGTTGAGCCTAATGTCTCCCTCTCATTCGCCTTGGGAGTTTCTGTGGCAAGAGGTCTTTGTTTCCTACGTGGAAGAGAGACGGAGGTGCTTGTCACCAATTTCTCCAATGAACATCAACATCTGTTCCGTGGCACTGTCATTGCTTACGTCGACCATCTGCACGAAGTCGCCGAATGTTTTGCTTCAGAAGAACCTATGCCTAGCTCTAAACCGGATGATGCCGTACACGCTGTCGACATCAATTCTAGCCTTTCCTCCGTTGAAAAGAGGCAACTCCAAGATCTATTGCTGGAGTTTAGTGTGTGCTTCACGCCTTCATCTAAAGTGCAGCAAACGTCGGTCATTAAACACCGGATTATCACGCATGAAGGCACTCGACCCATCCATCAGCAGCCCTATCGTGTGTCCCCTCGGGACAGAGACGCTATCCAACAGCAAGTCAAGGAGATGCTCGCCGGTGGCGTCATTCAACCATCAAGCAGCCCATGGTCGTCGCCTGCAGTCCTCGCTAAAAAGAAAGACGGAACACTTCGTTTCTGCGTTGACTATCGGAAACTTAACAGTATGACAAAGAAGGACGTCAACCCGCTGCCACGGATTGACGACTCTCTCGACCGACTTCGCCGAGCCAAGTACTTCTCCTCCATTGACCTCAGGAGTGGTTATTGGCAAATCGAAGTTGATGAGAGGGACCGTGAAAAAACTGCCTTCGGAACACCAGATGGGCTCTATGAATTCCGCGTCCTCCCATTCGGGCTCTGCTGTGCTCCTGCCACCTTCCAGCGGATGATGGACACTGTGCTATCAGGTCTTAAGTGGCAGACATGTCTTGTTTATCTCGACGACGTGATAATTTTTTCACCGACGTTCACGGAACACCTGCGCCGCCTGAGAACTGTTCTCGAAGCTGTCCGGTCTGCAAACCTTTCTCTCAAGCCTCAAAAGTGCCACTTCGGGTTCACCGAATTGGAGTTTCTTGGGCACATCGTGAGTGCTGATGGCATCCGAGCTGACCCTGAGAAACTTGCTGCCGTTGCTGCCTTCCCGTCCCCGCCCACAAAAAAGCAGTCCGACGGTTTTTGGGGCTGTGCTCCTATTATCGTCGCTTTATCAAAAATTTCGCACAGATGGCCAGCCCTCTGACTCTCTTGACTCGAGATGACGCATCAATTTCCTGGGGCGCCGAGCAGCAGATGGCTTTCGACGAGTTACGACGCCGGCTCCATTCACCCCCGATCCTGGCACATTTCGACGATGATGCCGACACAGAGTTACACACGGATGCGAGAAACGTCAGCCTTGGTGCCGTTCTAGTTCAGCACCAAGAAGGGGTCGAGAAAGTAATTGCCTACGCCAGCCGTGCACTTTCCCGTGCTGAGTGTAACTATTCCACCACTGAAAAAGAATGTTTGGCGGTAGTATGGGCCGCTGCCAAGTTCCGCCCGTACCTTTATGGCCGACCGTTTCGTGTGATCACTGACCATCACTCGTTGTGTTGGCTGAAAAACTAAAGGATCCTTGTGGCCGCTTAGCACGTTGGGCATTGCGCCTGCAGGAGTTCGATTTCGATGTTATTTATAAGTCTGGCCGGAAGCACACCGATGCTGATAGCCTGTCCCGCGCGCCCGTCGGCCCTGCTTCGTCAGATGCCACCGACAACGATAGCTTCCTCGGAGCAGTCACTACGTCCGATCTCGTTTCCAAACAGCATGCAGACGACAAGCTGCGACTGATTATTGACCATCTTGAAGGTGGGCATCCTACAATACCCCGATATCTTGCTCGGGATTGTCGTCGTATTGCTTCCGCAATTGGGTGCTTTATAAGAAATCTACGTCGAGTGCAAAACATACCTGCTAGTCATACCGGCTGATCTAAGGCACGAAATCCTCCTGGCCTGCCACGACGAACCAACTTTACTCGCATCCTAAACCGAGTCCGGCAGTACTATTACTGGCCACATCTTTCTACGAACGTTAGACGTTACATACAGACTTGTCGACAATGCCAGCGGCGAAAAAACCCACGCTCAAGCCATCCGGTATGTTACAATGGTATGTTAAAATTTATTGAACCACCCCTCACACCCTTCGAGCAAGTGGGCATGGACCTTTTAGGCCCATTTTCTTTATCCTCGGACGGGCACAAATTGATCGTAGTCGCCACAGACTACTTAACACGCTACGCTGAAACGAAGGCCCTTGCCCGAGGTACTGCACGGCGAAGTTTCTCGATTATTTATGAACGACATTGTGCTCAGAAACGGTGCACCATCGACCATTACTACTGACCGAGGAAAGGCGTTTACAGCTCGGCTACTGCGGAACACTAACTCTCAGCCATACCGAGCATCGCACAACACCGTATCAAAACTTTGGCGGACATGATCTCAATATACATCGACGTTGAACATAAAATGTGGGACGAGATCCTGCCGTATGTCACCTTCGCCTACAATACGGCGCCGCAGGAAACCACGATGTTCACGCCGTTCCGTCTCGTATATGGCAGAGAGGCCCGCATGATGTTGGACGCGATGCTCCCGTGCGGGGAAGAAGCGGTCCAACCCGATGCCGCCCATTTCGCAGAACAGGCCGAGCAAGCCCGTCAGCTGGCCCTCTTGCACATCAAGGAGCAGCATGCCACTGACGCTCGACGCTATAACCTTCGGCACAGGGAAGTCCACTACGAACCAGGGGACCAAGTGTGGGTGTGGACCCCCGTGCGCGACAAAGGCTTGAGCGAGAAACTACTCCACCGCTATTTCGGACCCTATAAAGTCCTGCGCCGCTTAAACATCGAATTACGAAGTCATTTCAGATAGAACTGTGACCGTCAGTGTTCGACGCCAGCTGCCTGAAATTGTGCATGTGGGGCGCTTAAATCCGTACTTTTCGCGTGACTGAGCGCTTTCTGCAAGTGAAACCTTGCGTTATTGTACAGTTCACCTCACGCCTAATTTTTTTTCTCCTCTCACCTTGTCATCGGGACGATGTTTTCTTTCACGGGGGGGGGGGGGATAATGCCACGTGCCTAGCGACGCGCGACAGGCGTGCTTGGTGCCGACGACGACGAAGCGGTTGTGGGCACGAGCGGCGCACTGGTGCTGGACTCTGTGATCGGAACTACAAGCCGACCTTATTCTCGGATCCTCGGCTACGTGTACCTTCACGGCTCCCTGTGACTTGAGTCGTGACAATATGAATAAGAGCTCAATTTGGGCAATCCCTCATGAAGCCCAAAAGAGGCAGCCTTAGCTAAACTGCTGTAGGTCCCATCCTAGGCAGCACAACAGCCTGGGCCGATATTGTCAGTGAGCTGGCAGAGACCAGCCCTATGTAGGCCCTGCGCTGCCAACTTATGGCTGGTATTGGTTAGGCCATTCTCTAACACGTCCAACACTGGCCCTGAGGATTCCATTGGTAACCATTATTGGTCGCACTTATTTATACTAATAACAACATTGGCCCGTCATATCCAATGATCTTACAATATCCTACAATACAAGGATGGCAATGATGGGCCTGGATATCCGGCGTGTCATCTGTGCTGGCATTGCCATTTGATAAGGATGGCTATAACGGACATCATTAGCCATGAGTTCACTGATGTTGGCTAATATATGACATATGCTGGACAATAATGTCAGCTCTGTTACAGTGGCCCGCCAATGTCAGATATACACTGGCATACCTTACATATCACCGACATTGGCATTGCCATCTCATAAGGATGGTTATATCGAACAGCGTTAGCTGTTACTCCACTGACGTTGGCCAATATATGGCATACGCTGGACAACGCGTTCAGTTCTGTTATCAAGTCTCGCCAAAGTCAGATGCATTGGTAAACACTTTAGTCAACATTGTCTTATCTATTTAGGCTACTGGTCAATATTAGATCAAAATTAGCATGTGGCTGGAAACATTCTGTGGGAAACCGCATTAACGTGCTTTTGCAGTTGGCAGGGTCATTTAATATTTGGATACATTAACTGTGCTGTTATAATCGATGTTTTCAAGTTACTTTTGCAATTTTAAACTCTTCGGAACTCTTGTCTAATTAATTATAGTTCCGCGGTGCTGGTTTCAGTCGTGTTTGCTTTAGTCCCACCTAGCGTTGTTGATGTTGCTTGGGATTACACCGTATTCTTTTACACTAGATCTTCACTGACTTAAGGTGGCACTCTAATCAATCCACATGCATACTGTGGCATTGGATGATACTGAAGATCGGTCGACGGCACGTGAACGTCGTTTTCCGGTCATCCAGGGCGGCGATAACTTGCTCCACGCCGACCGGGAGATTAGAAATAATCAAAAGGACATGTTATATATCGTGGATGGGAAATCGTTGCTATTCTTGTATTCTATTCGGCAATGGTCTAGGTTCTTCTGTGGCTGATCTCGTGGCGATTCCTGCTGCTTTTGGTGGAGAGAATTCCGAAAGTTTCAGTGAATTAGCGAATTTCTTTGCCACCGAGTGTATTAGTTTTAACAACAGTGGCTTCAACTAGGCAATTACCGCAGGATGCGCATGCAGTGCGATGCAATTAATGAGCAATAAGCTTCGGCCTATTAAAACTTGTACGTGACTCAGATCGACTATGGCGAGCGCGCTTCCATCGAAATACACTTTAAAAATAAACTAGGCTTTTAGGCTATACGAATACGAAGCATCGCAGCACATCTTTTCGCTTAAACGATTTAACAATGGTGATCTAAATTAAAGCTGGGTTATTGAGCGGTAAATTAAACGTCGGTCCGCACATGCATGGACGTTCTCACATATGGCAAGTCGTATCAACGCTTCCTGCTTCGTTGTTGCTCTAAGATGTATTAGAAGAAAAATATGGAGAGAGAGAGAGAAAACTTTTAATGGCATAATAATCAGTAAGAATTCGCAGGAGCTGGGTGGTAGGTGCCCTAGTCCAGGGCTCCGCTGGGAGGAGCTGACTTGCGGACTAGCTGGATAATCCAGGCTTGCTGGTCCAGGTTGTCGCTGGTCAGGGCCGCCTCCCACTGCTCGTGTGTCGGGCATGGCACTAGTAACGTTGGGTCAGGTTTGTCCTGGCATTCCCAAGAGATGTGATAGAGTGTGGGGCTTGCACCGCACCAAGGACAGTAACTCGTGTATTTTGTTGGGCTTATCTTATTTAAAATGTGAAGATTAGGAAATGTGTTCGTTTGTATTTTTCTCCAGTCTATAGCGTCCGAGGACGGAAGTTGTTTGTGTGGTGGTGAGAAAATTCTTCTTTCTAACTGTAGGTGTCCCAGCCTGTCGCCGTAGGGTCCTAGGAGAGGGGTGGGGTAGGGATGGGGATCCGCCCGGTTTGTGAGAGCTCGGGCTAGATCATTCGCTACCTCATTTCCTTCTAGGCCTTCGTGTCCAGGTGTCCATGTAATTGTGTGCGTCTGGAAGATGGAACGTAATATTGCACACGCTCTTCTGTGAGGTTTTCCGGCCAGGTAGTCCCTGCAGGCTGGTTGGGAGTCCGCCACTACATGTGATGACTTCTTTTGGTGGTCTTGTGTTTTTATAGTGATGGCTATTGCCAGTGATTCCGCTTCCGCAGGATCCTTGGCATAGATCGAAACCTGAATAATCGGCCTCTTCTGGTGGTCAACTGCAGCTATTGTGAACTTGTCAGGCTCGCCGTAAGCCCCTATGTCCACGTAGACAACTTCCGCGTCTTTAGACAATTGTTTTTCCAATGATTTGACTCAGGCTTTCCTTCGACCCTTCTGTAACTCATGGTGCATGTGCTTGGGTATCGGGTTCACATAGATGTTATTTCTTGTGGATGTCGGAATTTGTGATTTGAGCTCAGAAGTTCTTGGTGCCTGCCATAACCCTAGTTTTGACAGGATTTCCCTACCCGCCTGCGTTGTTAGGCGTTGTTTCGGACTCTCTAGAACTGCCTCCTTGAGCTCCTAGAAGTTGTTGTGCACTCCGAGTGCCCAAAGACGTTCCGTTGATGTTGTTGGC
>JAJIZL010068851.1:0-19191 GCA_023969395.1 Amblyomma maculatum
GAGCTCACAGATAAGAAGCAGCTGCAATCGTTTCTCGGAACTGTCCGAGAATAACTGTCGGAGCTCTCTGATGTGGACGAAATACGAAAACGCATTTTGCTATGTCGTTGCACTTGAATTAACAAAGCTGGCCATAATTGGGGAGTGACGTTACTACCGTTTGTCCACATCGAGACAAGTGCTGGAAGTTCGCTGGCCTGAGAACATTCGGCGCGACCTCCTGAGCTCGTGCCGTAGGAACGACTCAGGTAGCATCGCCGGAATTTCATGGCGTCATGTCAACAAAACATTTCCCAGCTGTTTCAGGGGGTAGGCAATAGCCAGATTGACGAAACTGTTCGATCAAGTTCGCGTGACATGAGCCACCCTGCACCGAGCGACATGGCCGGCGTGCCATTGAGAGTCAGCAACAGTGTCCTCATTTTAGTTTTCGTGGAGTCAGCTGCGCTAGCTGATTCACTGACGTCTGGGCACAGCTGTGTGTAAAAGCACACGCAAAGGCGCCAGCGTGTTCGCGCCTGTTAAAAGGGACCTCGTCTCTGTCTCGGCATCCGCACGTAATGAATAAACAGTGTGGACAACGCCATGTGAATGATTTCAGACGGAAACGATACTAATTTACGAACCCTGCATCTCTATATCCGGGTTGGTATGTTGCCGCAAAAATCGGAGGATGTCTCTGCTGGGAGTTTCGTTATAAGGTCGCTCACATGACTAAAGCAATGTGATTGCTGATTAGAAATTATATAAGAAGAAAAGCCTCCTCCCTGGGACAGGTGCATAGTGAAACACTTTTAAGAATAAGGCTGAAAGTTCTCAGTTTCAGTGCTCATTCTCGGTACACACGACGTCGTGTGGGCAGAAATCGTTTGGTACTATTGTATAAAAGGCGATCATTTTCACGTTTTCACGTTTACAAAATTGTCTGTGCGTCTGTGTAGGTAGGTTTTACATTGGGCGGGATATTAGTGCGTTATAGCGTTGAATAAATTTAAAAGTCTTTAAAATTCATCAGATTATTGTTTTATTTTTGGGGTAACAATAAATTGTTAAATTCATTGTCTTTGACCGCGCAAAACCGTTTTGAAATTTCATAACACAACAGCTGGCTACATTAGCTAGCATCAAAACTAGGGAGTTTAAGGCTCGTTGGCTTGTATTTACTACTTGGGACAATTATAAACCAGTGCTCGGAACGAAGACAGCGCAAAAAATGGCGCCCACAAATGAGCACATGATACCAAAATATAGTTCTTTGCGTTCTTGGTGTCATATTTTCTTCTATCGTTGCCATTTTTCGTGCTGTCCTCGTTACAAGTCGCATCACAAACTATCCCAGCACCGTATGTTATTAAAAATTCTAAACTAGTCTCTGTAGTATCTCTTGCGGCTCAAACACGGATGCCTTTTGTACATTTAATAAGTTTCAATTAGTCAGCATGATTTTCATTACATTGCCCTACAAAATTACTTCATTATAGAACTTAGGAATACAGGAAAACTAAGTCGTCGAGCTGTCATGTACGTATTTTTGACGCTCGATATTTTGATCCATACTGCCGAGTAAAATGTATTAAAAAGAAGACTCGCTTCCTATGTTATCACCTTCAATACCGCTATACTGGCTACTAATACAACATATTGTTGAATATTAAGATAAATAAGCACTTAAAAATGACGGTATCATTTTATTATAAAAATGATTTTCCACTTGACACAAATATTGACAGCTCTACTTGTAGTAAAGGAACCATTTCCTCTTGCCTCTTTTCTTTAAAACGTCTTTATTATACAAGGATAATTGTGTTCACCTTGAGTAATAATACAATTTTTATTTGAATTCTATGAGGCTGCTTTGGTTTAATTTAGATGAACTCAAGAATAGCTACGACTAGCAGTTAATGTTGAGGCCATGTGAGGCGCGAGAAAAACGGCAATATATCTGCTAATATGGCGTTTGGCGTCATTCGAGCCCTTCAGGCGGCCTATCTTATATCTTGTAGTAAGTACAAATGGCGTAATGACAGTTACAACTTTTTGTACCCTCATAGCCATAAGTCGAAAGTTAAAATTGAAGCGGAGTAAAGAAAGAATTTGGTTATAAACTATTCAGCGGCTGTAGAGAATACTAATGCCACGCTCCTGACGATGATGAAGGATTGTTATGGTGTGGCAGAATAAGAGGAAGAAGCTTTAGTTTCTGGGGGCTAGTAGGCTTCATCCTTGTCCCGCTGCACCAGCACTGCAAATAAGAGGAAGAAGCTCTGGTAGGCTTCTTCCTTGTCCCACTGTCACAGCACTGCAAATAATAAGAGGAAGAAGCTTTAGTAGGCTTCTACCTTGTCCCGCTGCCACAGCACTGCAAATAATAAGAGGAAGAAGCTTTAGTAGGCTTCTTCCTTGTCCCGCTGCACCAGCACTGCAAATAATAGGAGGAAGAAGCTTTAGTAGGCTTCTTCCTTGTCCCGCTGCCACAGCACTGCAAATAATAAGCGGAAGAAGCTTTAGTAGGCTTCTTCCTTGTCCCGCTGCCACAGCACTGCAAATAAACACCCCCTCTATAGTTTACCTTTACAACTCGGT
Source organism: Amblyomma maculatum (assembly GCA_023969395.1). Taxonomy (NCBI): domain Eukaryota; kingdom Metazoa; phylum Arthropoda; class Arachnida; order Ixodida; family Ixodidae; genus Amblyomma; species Amblyomma maculatum. Next base: position 2,584 of record JAJIZL010068851.1, read on the forward strand.
GGAAGGTGCTCCGTTCGATCCCTACCTAGGGCGCTGCAAGACCCACCGGAGTTTCGACGTAGTCGTACCTCGCTGGACTGCCACCGCTCACGACCATCATGGGCCACATCGACTCTAATCGTGCACGCCGCGACTCTATAAGCCAAGCTGGCGACAGGCCTGCACCCTACAGTCCTATTCCGTCCCAGCCTTACCGGGAACAGCGACTGTTTGCAGAAGAAGGTGAGGACGTTGAGTGGCTACTTCATTATAAACGAGTTAGTTTGTAGTACCGGTGGGACCCTGTCACCATGCTAACAAATGTCATCTTCTTTCCAAATTGCACTGCGATGGCCCGGCTTGAGAATAGCGATGACAACTTGACTTGGGAACGATTTGCCATCAAGTTCAAACAGCGTTTTGGCGACTCTGTTCCGAGCAAAAATTCGGGCTGAGCAGACCTTTGCTCAAACACCTAATTTGCCCGATGAAACGTGTACCACGTATAAAAAAGAGATCCTCACTTAGGCAAATGTGTCAATTCCAACATGCCAGAGGAAGACTGAGTCGGCCACATTTTGAAGAGCATCACGGATGACGCGTACAACTTCTTAATCGCCTAAGACAACATTGACACTGTCTCCGATGTCATTAGACACATCCGCACATTTCAAGCTCTCGAAACACGTCGTATTCCGCTGAAATTCGGGCGTCTGGCAAAAGTGCCTACCGTGGCCAGCCTTTATGACCACACCCAAATAGATTTTCCGCCAACTATCCGGCAAATATGCTGGATAAAATTCTATCGCTCAACCTACTTCCCATGCATGAATCTGCTGTCTTATATCAGAGGGTCTCTAGACGGCCGGCCTCCCCACCACAAAAGGTTGCAGTGCAGCTTTTGTCCTAAGGTCCTGAAGTGGCAGCTTCTACTGACTATCCGCCTATGCATTTTGCCAACCCGAATGCGTCAATGCCTGACGCCCAAGGTATGACGTCACCTCAAGTGCATCTAGATCTTCAGTTCGATCTACCAGGATTCTTGAGCAGTATGTGCATTCAGCCAGACCTACAACGCGCCCAGCTGTTCCTTGCTCTTATCCACAACATCATTTTCTGCCTTCTCCACCGATATGCTACCGCTGCAGCGTCGAATATCACATCACCAGGTACTGCCGCAGTAGGTTGCCGCCACTCTATAAACGCCCGGCACCTCCAACAGTACCCAACAATCGGCAATACAGCCCCTTTTTTCAGCAATGCAATACTCCGGGTGGGTATTACTGCAACATCCAGAACGAGAATCTCCGCGACCACTCCCCTGCATCTGATAAAAGGGTTACTCCACCCGCCTTCCGTGCGCGTCGTTCTCCATAACCGCGGAGGCGTTTCCTGACGCGCCGTCAGGAAAACTAACCAGCGTGACCAATGGGGGTGAACCGCTGGAAATGTGCTGTGTGCCAACATCCCTCCAATTATAATTCTCAAAAACAAAAATCGTGTGTTCATTGCTGGTGTGTGTACATTAGCTTTGGTGGATATGGGTGCGACTGTGTCTGTGATGACTAATCAGTTTAGGCGCTTGTTCGGACGCAAAGTGATGTTTGAATATGACCGTGCTTCAACATTTTGTGGTGTCAGTGGACAGGCGTTGTGGCCTCTGGGTGTGTGTAGTGCGCAAATGTCGGTGGGTGGTGCAAGGTTTCAAGCCTACTTCGTCGTCTTAACCCACTTTATGCATGACATCATTTTAGGAATGAACTTTTTGAAGTTTTGTGGTGCTACGATTGGTTGCCGAAGTTAAGAGGTTAATTTTCACGGCTCGCATATACCTATTATACGCTCTTTGAAAGCAGCTGTAAATAAGTAGTTTTTAGTATTACCGAAGATACAGTAGTTCCACTCTTGTCTGCTACCATTATAGATTATGCTTCTATTATAAAAGTGCATAAAATGAAATGTCCACAAGTCAGACCTGCAGGTCTAATACAGATCCCGGTCTTTGCGATGGTTTACTTGAAACAAATCGGACCAAATAACTAACATCGTTGAGGCGCTTAGGTAGAAGGTTGAGGAAGTGCTTTCCTTGAAAGAAAAATAAGTTAAAATATGGCTAGCAGGGTCAGTGATGTTCAAGAATCTATTGATTTCCTCTATAGGAAATGTAGGGTTCTGGTTTCTACCGTGATTGCTAATGAGGCGGAAGTGTCCAAGCTATGCAAACAAGTGTAATCGCTTTCCGATACGGTCACCCGGCAAGCTAAAATCCTAGGAAAAACTACAGTTGAAATGAATTAACTTGAACAGTGCGGCATGCGTTGTAATTGTGAAATTCACGGCCACCCTTTGCAAACAAAGTCATGGTGGCATCCATGGAGAATTGAAGCGAACTTCTGTGAAAATAAATTTTGCAAAATACATCGCTGGGCTACCGCAGAAAAATCTAGTTCAAATACGCTTATCTGGATGTGCACACGGGAACATTGCCACACTGCTCTCAACTTTGCTGTCCGTATACGCTCCATACCGCCGGCAAACTATATATTCATCTGCATATCAAAATGCCTTGGCCGCTCCAACTTTCTGGATACGGTTAAAAAGTCTCTTGTCACCGCTCGTAACAAAGAGATCACTCAATATAGAAGCAATGGAAGATCCTATGCAAATTCCATCGTTTTGCTTCAGAGTACTTCCTTCAAATTCAACACACAAGGACCAGAGGCATATAATCAGCAGGTAAAGAATCAGTGCTCATTTCACTTTTTTGAAGGTTCACGCACCTCAACCATCAATTGCTGAAAAAAAATATTTGTAAAAGATGTAATTTGCAAAGGACCTTAAATTGCTCATACATTGCGTGATTTCTTCTGTACCAAAAGAGACACGATAGGTTTCACCGTATGAAGCAAACTGAAGTGGACAAATCATTCCGATATGAATATGAATTTTGGGTTTGGCTTACGTGTGAAAAGTATAAAGAGAGAAAATTTGAGAGCATTGTGGCGCTGTTCTCTAATGCATCTTTAAAATAATTTCGGTTCAGCAGTGGGAGCGCGTGAGTGTACCGCCAGTACCACTCAACAGAAAGGAAGTTCTCATGCTTCGTCTGAATAATAGGACAAGAGTACAGGCGCATTTTGCCATTGTTTAGTTGTACATTTCGTCTTATATGTCCTGGAATATTTTTTCTCCCAATTCATTTCAAATTTTCGCCTCTTCTCATTGTAACCTCCTTTCTCTTTTCCTTTGTCTTGCTTGCTTTCCACAGAAGAACAAAATATCCAGTTGGTAGTGTGCGCATCATCTGTGTGGACATCATAATGTATTCCCTTGTGTATGCGTGTATGTGATGGGCACTGCAGCGTAAGAAGTCATCAGAATGCAGATGCTCCTGTAACATTGGTGGTCATTTTCATGTCGTGCAATTGTGTTTGAAGAGACATGTACATAGCATACATCAATTGCGTGAGTAGTATGCGATATCAGCCATCATTGGAGAGCTCTATGTGTCCTTGTGAACAAGGACATCTTTCGCCATCAGGTTCAATATTTGCGCCGAAGATAAGCTGCTTCCTAAGGCGTATAAAGTGCGCGTGAAGTGTCAATGGGGTTTTATCGATCTTTTCTACTTGCATACGATCGCTTCTTCCAGCTACCTTTGCAGTGGTCAGTATAGGCGTGGGTGTTGAACAATGGAGATATAAAGTAATGCCATTATCCGCCGCACGAAACGAATTTGGTTTCGTGATAAATTTAATGTTAGTACTTTCTGTAGAAAAAAAATGTGTATTGATTAAGAACCTGGGAAGAGTTAGTATCCGAGCCATATTCTTGCGTTTACAAGCCTAGAACTGTTTCCTTGTCGCTGATAGAACATTTCCATAAGGAGGTGAGCGGGGATAAAATAAAACGTTTACGAAAAACGTGTTTTCATTTTTTTCTTTCTTGCATTCTAAATGCACTTAAAAATGTCTCGTCATGTCTGGTTGTTATCTCCGCAGTAGAAAAATTACAATTAACTGTCTTTTTTTTTGCAATGAGGGACGCGCAGACATCTGAAAGCGCCCATGTACGCCGATTTCAAGATCGAGCCCTGAGCGGGCAAGACACTAACCCCAGAGTGAATGTCTATGTTTGGATGTTTACTTTTAGTGCTCTATATCCAAACAAGACCTTCTATCGAGATTATGACAGACAGCTAAGACGAAATGCAGAAATAAATGAAATAAAGACAAGTTATCGGCAGTAAAAACCGCGGATTATTTAGTAAACCAAAACAGGAAGCATCTATTGAGAGAAACGGAGCAGTACACCTTCGAACCCTGTTTTTGTCACATTGGGAGCCTCCTTAAATAAAGTAGTCGACAAACATAATAGAATATGGAGCCTAGACAATGAGGCGCACCCAGAAAGCTACCAGGGAAATAATCATCATCATCATCAGCTTGACTGTACCCACTGCAGGGCGAAGGCCTTTTACATATTTCTCCAATTTACCCGGTTCTCTGCTAGCTGCATCCGCTTAACCCCTGCGAACTACTTAACCTCATCCGCCGATATAACTTTTGCAGCCCCCTGCTACGCTTTCCTTCCCTTGGAAACCTGTTTGTTACGCTAAGCGACCATCTGTTTTCCTCTCTTCGCAATATATGTCCCGCGCGTGCCAATTTCTTCTTCTTAATTTCCGCTAGACTGTCAGTAACTTGAGTTATTTCTCTGACCACTCTGCACGCTTCCTATCTCTTAGTGTTAACCCTACCATTTTTCGCTCCATAGCACTCTGAGTTGCCCTCAACTTGAGTAGAACCCTCTTGGTTAGCCTCCACGTTTCAGCCCCATAGTTGAGTACAGGGAGTACAGGTAAGAGGCAACTGTTGATTACTTTCCTCTTGAGCGATACCGGTAAGCTGCCAGTCATAATCTGCGAGTGCTTGAAAAATTCGCTCCATCCCAATCTTACTCTTCTTGTTATTTCCTTTTCATGGTCCGGACAAGGCAGTGGATAGCTGCAAAGCAGAAAAAGAACAGGAGACTCAAAGCAATCGCCACAGAGCAGTGCCATTTTGAAAAGCAGGTCCCAACGTATGAGGCAGGCCCCTTTGATTGATTAATATAGGTGCTAAGCTTCAAAAGCATATTCTTGAATATTTCAACTTATATCTCCAAGTTGCCACGTTTGCAAGAGCACAGCCGTTAGCAAAATTGTTCTTTTTTAAACTATTTTGGTCAAGAATAATTTAGGATGGTTTCTGGACAAGCATGTTACGAACTAGAGAAGATAAGTCTAAAATGTTTGATTATATTATAAAACATTATCAAATATGTGACATAAATTTAGAAAAGGCATAATGCAGTTGGTTCTTAAACTGTGTTCAGAGTTTTCAAAAATGTCAAACGAAACCGCAATCGGCCTTATCCTGCACAATGACTACCAGAACGTTAGTACATTTTCATGATTTTTAAAATGATAGTTTCCCTAATCTGGTAGTGAAGTGTTACACAATATTTTGTCTAGTCAGGCAAAGTAGTACGTAAAAAGAATAAAGTATCTAACAAAGTCAACATTTAAAACGACGTTTCGTACCCGTGCGGGTTCAGAATGAGACAGATAAGGCGAGGGAACGAAAATTTAAAGGTGAAGCTGGTGACGTAATAATTCTACATAGAGTATTGGCATACTTCCTGTTATGCGATTCATGACTCCTATTATAGTTTGAATGAATGAGGACTGAAGCAGAAGCCGCGTGGTGAACGACAGCTGTTGCTACGCGCGCCTTTCTCTCCCTTTTCTTTCTGTTCTCTAATTTCTCTTCTGTGCGCACGAAGCAGCGGAGTTGGCTTATCTACAGAGCCAGTAGCAGGTCCGCGAGTTTTCATTCTTCCTTCACTCTCAACGACAGCGGTTTCGAGAGCGAGAGTTCGATTCCCGTTGCAGACAAGATTTATTCATTGGTAACTCTTGTCTAAAACAGGTAGTAAGCAGAGGCGTCACCCTTTCGCGAGCAAGCGTTAAAAATAAATTAATAAATATTTTCTCCACCGGGAATCGAACCTTCATACCTTGAATCCCCAGCCAAGGCTTTCAGGCTTGCAGACGTGGATGCGAGGAAAATACCACAGTATTTTCGCGAAGCCGTTGCGAGTGTTCAAATTGAAGTTTTCAAGACGCAAGACGAAGTGCCTGACTGGCTTCCGAGAATGGAAGTGTTGCTGCAAATGCCTTATTTGTATTGGATCACGCGTGTGGGTTTAACCTGTGTTGTGTATTTTTGTCGCGTAATATTCTCTGTGTGTGCGTGTGTGTGGAGTAATGTTCTTTATGTGTAAAATATAATAAATTACAGCGCCACGCCCCGGATCGGGAAACGCCCTTTATGATTCCCCTTGTCTAACGAGAGGATGACAGTGGAATTCGGTGTGATAGTTACTGCTCCTTTCATTTCCAGTAAGCGAGTTATTGAACACCGATAAACTTTGCAGTATAAAACTTGTTGTGTTGTTATTGCGAATGTAGGACGAAGCAAAAGAAAATGTACGGACCTTCAGCTGGCTATGCAGCTAAGCCACCTCCACTGCCTCATATGGACAAAAAGGAAAATAGAGAAGAAGATGTACCGTCACGACAGGTCATGACGTCACAAGGTCATTAATAGCGAGGACCCAACTCTTCAGAAACAAGCCATCCGCCTCGCGGAAGAGCCCGCAATAGACCAAGACTGCCTCTAATCGCAGAGGTCCCGGCCTCCGTCCCCTAGTCCTGCGCGTCGGGGGAAGGGAATAGGGGGCCTCCACTCTGGTAGAAAGAAAGTTGTTCACACACACACAATAACCAATGTCTATTCGCCAGTCCTTAGCCGCGGAGGGCCCCGCCCCCGTTCCTCAGACCATTCCTGGAGCGGGGAGTAAGGGGCCTCCTAAATCAGTGGAAAAAAAAGTTTTAATCAATCAATCAATCATATATATACGAAGGGGTGACTTCGCTGGGTGTCCAATCCAGGCATCTGTGCGGACCTCTTTCATTCACCGCTTCCTCGAACGCCGCACCACACAGCAAACAAAAGCAGACCCAGATGTTTAGGTGGCGTTAGTAGATTAGGCATCAGCGCCGTTTGAAATTGATTTATAGGATAGAAAAGGCGCCTTATTTCTCGCAATTCTCCGCGATTGATTTATACGAATAAAAAGGCGCGGTAACTGTCTCACTTGTTTTCTTGGACACCCCAATTGGTTCACAGGAAGTGAAAGGCGCAGTATCTGTCACACTTGCTATGTGGACACCTGAACTGCGCCGCAAGGGAAGGGGTGAAGGTGGGAGTGATTGTGGAAAGAGACAAAGGGGAGCCATAGTGGAGGACTACGGAGTAATTTCAACCACCTGGGGATCTTTAACGTGCGCTGACATCGCACAGTACACGGACGCCTCTTCGTTTCGCCTCCATCGAAACGCAGCCGCCGAGGTCGGGTTCAACGCGGACGCATGTGCCACACCGTAAAAGAAAAAAAACTGATTTATATATTTATAGGAAGGGAAAGGCACAGTAAGCGTCTCACTTGTTTTCTGTGGACACCGCAACCGCGCCGTAAGGGAAGGGAGGAAGGAAGGTGGGAGTGAAAGTGGAAAGAGAGAAAGAGGAGCCGTAGTGGAGGGCTACGGATTTCGACCACCTGGGGATCTTTAACGTGCACTGACATCGCACAGCACACGGACGTTCTTCGTTTCTCGTAAAAGAAGGGAAGCAGATGGGAGTGAAAGAAGGGAAGAAGATGGGAGTGAAAGAAGAGAGGGAGAAAGAGGTGCCGTATTGAAGGGCTACTGTCCACTGCGCTATAATCGTTTTCAACTCATCGCATTTTAGTGGTTGAAATTGCCCTCTAGAATTTTTTTGCCCCGCGAGCGGGCCAATTCAACCAGCCGCAAGGCCCATGTGTGGCATGAATGCATTGCATACTTTTGCAAGTGTATTTCTGAAGGTCTTACTTTCCCGCATTCGTCACTTGCAAGTAAACCTCAATAAATGGCCAGTGCTTTGTCACTGACGAATAGGCTGGGGGAAGAGTACCAGGGCCAAATGATAGCCAATTGTCTTCAAGACAGCACTGAAGTATAATGAACTAAGAGCCGCATCAAGCGTAATTTTAAACATTCATTCAGATACAGATATATTTCTCTGACTCGCACGCAATCTTCGAATAAAAAACTAATCAACTTGTTTTTCAGCTGAAGGTACGAAAGTACTCATACGGTCCTCAGGGCTGAGCGAAAAAGTAGGCTTTTACATGTTACTGTGCTGTATGCATGTTACTGTGTGTTACATAGCAACTGTGATACCATCGCTAAGCCTAATCGAGCCACGGCTGATGAGGTGGCCTAACGCTGACCGTGAACCATAACGTAGGAAATATCGAGATCACCGTAACATCACTTTCTTGAATTCAAAGCCTAACAGGTGCGAGAAAGGCTTTTAACCCTTCGTCAAACTTTTTGCTTATCTCTTAATTCTAAACTGCAAATTACAAACATGGCAAATTATACTTTTGCACAAATAACTCGAATTTAGATGACCTAAACGGAGGCTATAATTTACCAGCCACCTTATTAACATTGGAACAAAAAGCCTATTTGAACGACTCGGGGAAAGCTGTATTGCACAATCTGCGTGAGAAAAAGTGCGCACGGTGCGCGAAAATTCCTTTTTATCTGCAAGTGACAATGCCCTGCAGTTTTTATATCCAAAAACCAATCTCCACCTTATCAGCAAAGTGCGACATCGTAGCTAGGGCTATTGTTATTGCGTCATTGTCATCTGCAGATAAATGATAGGAGGCAGCTATTGCACTGAGGTTTGCTTTCTATCAGGAAATATAGGCCTGAGGTAAGTTTCGACTAACGTGGCCTTCACTATATCTGTATCTTTTTGTCTTCTGTAAAATGCTCGCTGTTCATGATAAACATAGTTTATAAATAACAATATAACCTCCAGTAGGTGCAGACTTTTGTCTTCTATTTTAGCGGCGATATGTTTCCTCACATCCACACACTTTTGCAGTGTCTAAAAACACGCACTCAGCGCAGTCGCCACAAGGTACAGCTTCAGAACCTTTTTTTGCGAACAGGGAATAGCGGCTTAAAAAGAGCATGTGGATGGTTGGTTGGTTGGTTGGTTCACAGGAAGAGAAAGGCGCAGTATCTGTCACACTTGCTCTGTGGACACCTGAACCGCGCCGTATGGGAAGGGAGGAAGGTGGGAGTGAAAGTGGAAAGAGTGAAAGGGGAGCCGTAGTGGAGGGCTACGGAGTAATTTCGACCACCTGGGGACCTTTAACGTGCGCTGACATCGCACAGCACACGGACGCCACTTCGTTTCGCCTCCATCGAAACGCAGCCGCCGAGGTCGGGTTCGAACCCGGGAATTCTGGCACAGTAGTCGGGCGTCTTACCACTGCGCCACCCCGGCGGGCATGTGGATGGAGACAGCCAATATCCCTTACGGCGCGGTTCAGGTGACCACAGAGCAAGTGTGACAGATACTGCGCCTTTCCCTTCCTGTGAACCAACCAACAACAACGTCTGCATGCCTGAAAGCCTTGGATGGAGATACAAGGTATGGAGGTTCGATTCCCGGTGGAGAAAATATTTATTATTTTTAACCCTTGCTCGCGAAAGGGTGACGCCTCTGCTTACTAAGTTACCAATGAATAAATCTTGTCTGCAACGGGAATCGAACTCTCGCTCTCGAAAGCGTTGTCGTTGAGAGTGAAGGAAGAACGAAAACTCGCGGGCCTGCTACTGGCTCTGTAGATAAGCCAACTCCGCTGCTGATGTAACAGATTTATGTAACTGATTTATTTATAGGAAGGGAAAGGCGAGGTAACTGTCTCAATTGTTTTCTGTGGACACCGCAACCGCGCCGTTAGGGAAGGAAGGAAGGTGGGAGTGAAAATGAAAAGAGAGAAAGAGGAGCCGTAGTGGAGGGCTGCGGAGTACTTTCGACCACGTGGGGATCTTTAACGTGCGCTGAAATCGCACAGCACACGAAGCCTCTTCGTTTCGCCTCCATCGAAACGCAGCCGCCGAGGTCGGGTTCGAAACCGGGTACTCCAGCAGAGTAGTCGGGTGTCTTACCACTGCACCACCCCGGCGGGGCCGAACTCCGCTGCTTCGTGCGGACAGAAGAGAAATTAGAGAAGAGAAAGAAGAGGGAGAGAAAGGCTCGCGTCGCGACAGCTGTTGTTCACCACGCGGCTTCTGCTTCAGTCCTCATTCATTCAAACTATAATAGGAGTCATGAGACAGATAAGGCGAAGGAATGAAAATTTAAAGGTGAAGCTGTTGACGTAATAATTCAACATAGAGTATTGGCACACTTCCTGTTATGCGATTCATGACTGCTATTATAGTTTGAATGATTGAGGACTGAAGCAGAAGCCGCGTGGTGAACGGCAGCTGTCGCGACGCGCGAATTTCTCTCCCTTTTCTTTCTCATTTCTCTTCTGTCCGCACGAAGCAGCGGAGTTGGCCCTGCCGGGGTGGTGCAGTGGTAAGACGCCCGACTACTGTGCCGGAGTATCCGGGTTCGAACCCGACCACGGCGGCTGCGCTTCGATGGAGGCGAAACGAAGAGGCGTCCGAGTGCTGTGCGATGTCTGCGCATATTAAAGATCCCCAGGTGGTCGAAAGTACTCCGTAGCCCTCCACTACGGCTCCTCTTTCTCTCTTTCCACTTTCACTCCCACCTTCCTCCCTTCCCTAACGGCGCGGTTGCGGTGTCCACAGATTATTATTATTATTATTATCTGTCTCATTCTGATGAAAGAACCCGCACGAGTCCGAAACGTCGTTTTAAATGTTGACTTGGTTAAATACTTTATTCTTTTTACGTATTACTATGCCTGACTAGACAAAATAATGTGTAACACTTCACTACCAGATTAGGAAAACTATCATTTTAAAAATCATGAAAATGTACTAACCGTTCTGGTAGTCATTGTGCAGGATAAGGCCCATTGCGGTTTCGTTTGATATTTTTGAAAACTCTGAACACAGTTTGAGAACCAACTGCGTTATGTAATCAAACATTTTAAACTTATCTTCTCTAGTTCGTAACATGTTTGTCCAGAAACCATCCTAAATTATTCTTTACCAAAATAGTTTAAAAAAGAACATTTTGCTAACGGCTGTGCTGTTGTAAAAGTGGAAACTTGGAAATATAAGTTGAAATATTTAAGAATATGCTTTTGAAGGTTAGCACCTAAATTAACCAATCAAAGGGGCCTGCCTCATACGTTGGACCTGCTTTTCAAAATGACACTGCTCTGTGGCGATTGCTTTGAGTCTCCTATTGTTCTTTTTTCTGCTTTGCAGCTCTCCACTGCCTTGTCCGGACCATGAAAAGGAAATAACAAGAAGAGTAAGATTGGGATGGAGCGCACTTGGCAAGCACTCGCAGATTATGACTGGCAGCTTACCGGTATCGCTCAAGAGAAAAGTATACAGCAGTTGCCTCTTACCTGTACTCACCTATGGGGCTGAAACGTGGAGGCTAACCAAGAGGGTTCTACTTAAGTTGAGGGCAACTCAGAGTGCTATGGATCGAAAAATGGTTGGGGTAACATTAAGAGATAGGAAGCGTGCAGAGTGGTCAGAGAAATAACTCAAGTTACTGACATTCTAACGGAAATTAAGGGAAGAAATTGGCACCCGCAGGAAATATATTGCGAAGAGAGGATAACCGATGGTCGCTTTGCGTAACAAACAGGATTCCAAGGGAAGGAAAGCGTAGCAGGATGCGGCAAAAGTTATGTCGGCGGAGGAGGTTAAGTAGTTCGCAGGGGTAAAGTGGATGCAGCTAGCACAGAACCGGATAAATAGGAGAAATATGGAAAAGGCCTTCGCCCTGCAGTGGGTACAGTCAAGCTGATGATGATGATGATTCTTTCCCTGGTAGCTTTCTGGGTGCGCCTCATTGTCTAGGCTCCATATTCTATTATGTTTGTCGACTACTTTATTTAAGGAGGCTCCCAATGTGACAAAAACAGGGTTCGAAGGTGTACTGCTCCGTTTCTCTCAATAGATGCTTCCTGTTTTGGTTTACTAAATAATCCGCGGTTTTTACTGCCGATAACTTGTCTTTATTTCATTTATTTCTGCATTTCGTCTTAGCTGCCTGTCATAATCTCGATAGAAGGTCTTCTTTGGATATAGAGCACTAAAAGTAAACATCCAAACATAGACATTCACTCTGCGGTTAATGTCTTGCCCGCTCTGGGCTCGATCTTGAAATCGGCGTACATGTGCGCTTTCAGAGGTGTTCGCGTCCCTCATTGCAAAAAAAAACACGTTAATTGTAATTTTTCTACTGCGGAGATGACAGGCAGACATGTCGAGACATTTTTAAGTGTATTTAGAATGCAAGAAAGAAAAAAATGAAAACACGTTTTTGGTAAACGTTTTATTTTATCCCCGCTCACCTCCTAACGGAAATGTTCTATCAGCGACAAGGAAACAGTTCTAGGCTTGTAAACGCAAGAATATGGCTCGGACACTAACTCCTCCCAGGTTCCTAATCAATAAACAATTTTTTTTTTACAGAAAGTACTAACATTAAATTTATCGCGAAACCAAATTCGTTTCGTGCGGCGGATAATGGCATTACTTTATATCTCCATTGTTCAACACCCACGCCTATACTGACCACTGCAAAGGTAGCAGGCAGAAGCGATTGTATGCACGTAGAAAAGAGCGATAAAACCCCATTGACACTTCACGCGCACTTTATACGCCTTGAAGCCGCTTATCTTCGGCGCAAATATTGAACCTGATGGCGAAAGATGTCCTTGTTCCCAAGGACACATAGAGCACTCCACTGATGGCTGATATCGCATATGACTCACGCAATTGATGGATGCTATGTACATGTCTCTTCAAACACAATTGCACGACATGAAAATGACCACCAATGTTACAGGAGCATCTGCATTCCGATGACTTCTGGCGCTGCAGTGCCCATCGCATACACACATACACAAGGGAATACAACATGATGTCCACACAGATGATGCGCACACTACCAACTGGATATTTTGTTGTTCTGTGGAAAAGAAAGCAGGACAAAGGAAAAGAGAAAGGAGGTTACAATGAGAAGAGGCGAAAATTTGAAAATAATTGGGAGAAAAAATATTCCAGGACATATAAGACTAAATGTACAACTAAACAATGGCAAAATGCGCCTGTATTCTTGTCCTATTATCCAGACGAAGCATGAGCACTTCCTTCCTGTTGAGTGGTACTGGCGGTACACTCACGCACTCCCACTGCTGAACCGAAACCGAAAGTGTGGCAATGTTCCCGTGTGCACATCCAGATAAGCGTATTTGAGTTAGAATTTTCTGCGGTAGCCAGGCAATGTATTTTGCAAATTTTATTTCGACAGAAGTTCCCTTCAATTCTCCATGAAGGCCACCATGTCTTCGTTTGCAAAGGGAGGCCGTATAATGTCACAATCGCATCGCATGCCGCACTGTTCAACATAATTTATTTCAACTGTAGCTTTTCCTAGGATTTTAGTTTGCCGGGTGACCGTATCGGAAAGCGATCACACTTGTTTGCATAGCTTGGATGCCTCTGATTCATAGCAATCACGGTAGAAACCAGAAACCTACGTTTTCTACAGAGGAAAGCAATAGATTCTTGAACATCACTGACCCTGCTAGCCATATTTTCACATATTTTCCTTTGAAGGAAAGCACTTGCTCAACCTCCAACCTAAGCGCCTCCACGATGTTGGTTATTTGATCCGATTTCTTTCCGGTAAACAATCGCAAAGACCGGGATCTGTACTAGACCTGCAGGTCTGACTTGTGGACAATTCATTTTATGCGCTTTTATATTAGAAGCATAATTTATAATGGTAGCAGACAGAGTGGAATTACTGTATCTTCGGTAATACTAAAAACTACTTCTTTACAGCTGCTTTCAAAGAGCGTATAATAGGTATATGCGAGCCGTCAAAATGAACCTCTTAACTTCGGCAATCCATGGTAGCACCACAAAACTTCAAAAAGTTCATTCCTAAAATGATGTCATGCGTAAAGTGGGTTAAGGCGACGAAGTAGGCTTGAAAACTTGCACCACCCACAGACATTTGCGCACTACACACACCCAGAGGCCACAACGCCTGTCCACTGACATCACAAAACGTTCAAGCACGGTCATATTCAAACATCACTTTGCGTCCCAACAAGCGCCTAAACTGATTACTCATCACAGACACAGTCGCACCCGTATCCACCAAAGCTAATGTACACACACCAGCAATGAACACACGATTTTTGTTTTTGAGCATTATACTTGGACGGTTGTCGGCACACAGCACATTTCTAGCGGCCTCACCGCCATATGCCGCGCTGGTTAGTTTTCCTTACGGCGCGTCATGAAGCGCCTCCTCGGTGATGGAGAACGACGCGCATGGAAGGCGGGTGCAGTAGTAACACTTCGATCACATGCAGGGGAATGGTCGCGCAGATTCTTGTTCTGGATGTTGCGGTAATATCCACTCGGAGTATCGGATTGCTGAAAAAAGGGGCTGTATTGCCGATTGTTGGGTACTGTTGGAGGCGCCTGGCGGTTATAGAGTGGCGGGAACCTACTCCGGCAGTACCTGGCGATGTGACCTTCGATGCTGCAGCGATAGCATATCGGTGGGGAAGGCAAAAAATGATGTTGTGGATAAGAGCAAGGAACAGCTGGGCGCGTCGTAGATCTTGCTGAATGCTCATACTGCTCAGGGATCAGGTAGATCGAACTGAAGATCTAGGTGCACTTGAGGCGACGTCATACTTTGGGGCGTCAGGCATTGACGCATTCAGGTTAGCAAAATGCATAGGCGGGTAGTGAATAGAAGCTGCAGCTTCAGGAGCTTAGAAGAAAGGCCGCACTGCAGCCGCTTGTGGTGGTGAGGCCGGCCGTCTAGAGACCGTCTGATAGAAGACAGCAGATTCATGCATGGGAAGTGGGTTGAGCGATAGAAGTTCATCCAGCTATATTTGTCGGATAGTTGACGGAAAATCTTTTTCGGCATGGTCATCAAGTCTGGCCATGGTAGGCACTTTTGTTAGCCGCCCGAATTTCGGTGGAATACGACGTGTTTCGATAGCTTGAAACGCGCGGATGTGTCTAATGACATCGGATACAATGTAATTGTTGTCTTTGGATATTAAGAAGTTGTACACGTCATCCGTGATGCCCTTCAAAATGTGGCCGACTCTGTCTTCCTCTGGCATGTTGGAATTGACACATTTGCATAAGTGAGGATCTCTTTTGTATACGTGGTACACGTCTCATCAGGCAAATTAGCTGTTTGAGCAAAGGTCTGCTAAGCCCGATGTTTGCTCGGAACAGAGTCACCAAAACGCTGTTTGAACTCGATGGCAACCGTTCCCAAGTTGTCAAGTTGTATCGCTATTCTCAAGCCGGACCATCGCAGTGCAATTTGGAAAGAAAATGACATTTGTTATAATGGTGACAGGGTCCCACTGGTACTACTGACTAACTCGTTTATAATGAAGTAGCCACTCAACGTCCTCACCTTCTTCTGCAAACGGTCGCTGTTCGCGGTAAGGCTGGGACTAAATAGGGCTGTAGGGTGCAGGCCTGTCGCCAGCCTGGCTTGCAGAGTCGCGGCTTGCACGATTAGAGTCGGTGTGGTCCATGATGGTCGGGAGCGGTGGCAGTCCAGCAAGGTGCGACTACGTCGAAACTCCAATGGGTCTTGCAGCGCCCTAGGTAGGGATCGAACGGAGAACCTTCCACCAAGTTGTAACGGTAAAATAAGAAATGGGGTGTTTATTGCAGTGCTGTGGCAGCGGGACAAGGAAGAAGCCTATTAGCCCCCAGAAACTAAAGTTTCTTCCTCTTATGCTGCCACACCATCACAATCCCGCATCATCGTCAGGAGCGTGTCATTAAGTATATCAGCTTAGTATTCGGCTACAGGCGCTGAATAGTTCATAAACAAATTGATTATTTACTCTGCTTCAATTTCACCTTTGACGTATGGCTATGACAATTAGCTGTTGTGTAGGCTATGAGGGTACAAAACGTTGTAACTGTCATAAGGCCATTTGTACTCACTACAAGACATAAGATAGGCCGCCTGAAGGGCTCGAATGACACCGAACGTGATATTAGCAGATATATTGCCGTTTACCTCGCGCCTCACATGGCGCGAGATAACTACTAGCATTAACTACTAATCATAGCTATTCTTGAGTTCATCTAACTTACACCACAGCAGCCTCATAGAATTCAAGTAAAAATTGTATTACTCTAGGTGAAAGCAGATAAATTAAGGGGAAATGAGGGTGCTCGTTATAAAACATGAAGGAAAGAAGCCAACAGTCGGCGAGGCCAAGGAAAGCGTTGGGGATGGTACTTTGTCTTTTTTTTTTTAAATATTTACTTGGATAGTCACAGAAATTAGTAATGTAATCTGTTGAGGGGAAAGATAATTAAACACAAAGTAGAAGAAAAAACAACGTGCCGGTGGTGGGAACCGAACCCACGACCTCCGAATATTGCGTCCGGTGCTCTTCCAACTGAGCTACATCGGCCGCTGTCCCCCCTGCTACTTG